>JAGVSP010000851.1:0-56336 GCA_022494985.1 Micrasema minimum
ACGAAAATCACATGTACGTTTCACCTAGTGGCATAGTGGTAGCGCATTTGGCTATCGTGCATGAGGCCGCGGGTTTGATTCCCGTAGGCAGGGGATCAACATGAAATAAAACATACGAGTATATCTGCAATGAAAGTGAATATTTACTTTTATAATGACATTAATAATTAAATATGATTTTTTTCAATTGTTTTTTGAAAAAAAACTTTTCTGTCCTGAAAAGTAGCATAACCCAACATACGTCACAATGCTTCTAACCGGAAGGTAATTTCTTGGTAGGTTCTAAATATGGGTAAAATAGGGCAGGTTTGTATAATTAATACTAAGCAAAACCACCATGACTTGGACGTTGGATCATCCCGCCAAATGAATGAAAAAAGGTTTTAAACTGTGAGCATATTGGTAGAAAGTATTTTTTGGCGTGGTGCCGCTAAATATCTATTGCGATTAGCATTTAACTAATTAAATAACAGTCGTTAATTTTATAAGGATGAGGTGGACGTAGGATAATATGCTGATTTTCAATTCTAAGCAATATTTAGGTAGAAATTATGTATATTCAGTAAAGAAGAACAGGTACCTAACAAGAATGCTGATACCTTAATACCTGAGATACCTTGGACTGACGCTGATGCGTAAGACTGATCATATTGCCTTTATGTAATAAATTATCAAGATTCACTGCATTTGCTGCACCAATACAGTGCCCTATACACCATTGGGTACGGATAAAGGAGAGTTCTAGTAGTATTAGTGCAGTAAATTAGTTCTTGTAAGGCATGTGGAGCATGTGGACATCACTAGATCCCTCCAGGAGACCCTGTCACCAGCCAGCTCTCTCGCCTCCTCCCACGTCAGGCCCGCATCCATCAGCTCCGCCGAATACAACCGTAGGATCGTCTGCCAGGACGACGGGATCCTGCAGGCGCAAAGAAGAAGCATCTCGAGTTCAGGCTTCCCCGAGGCATACGGAGTACATGCCCAAGCCAGGTCCATCGCCGCATCTCCACGACTCCAGTTATTGGAGGTGGCTGCGTCCGCTCCCTAACTTCAGCGTTGGTTATGAAGTCAAACCACCTAATGCCTAGAATCCTTCTCAGACACTTGTTCTCAAAGCTCAACAAGCGAGCATTCTGAGCTTTCGTAAGGTGCCAGGATTCGCATCCATAAATTAATTACCTAACATAAACATAAACCTAACATATTCCTTTCCAGAGCTTCTATGTTTCTGTTGAGATATCAATAATGATTGATTGACACAATAATAAATTATTATTTCAGATGAAATTCTTCGCATTTATTTCAATATGGCAAAGGTTAGGCTAGGTGCCAGGAGCGATGACAGACCAATCGCCGGTCGCAGGCAAAGAGAAGTACGAACGGACCTGATAAAGAGGTTATAATTACAATTGAATACGCGAATATCACCAAAACTGTCATTATAGGTGCTCAGCAATCTCTTAATAACACTGTTTTTCAAGTAGTTCCTAGTGCTAGAGGAATGTGATACATAAAAAAGTGCAGGGTGACGAATTCTATAAAAAGGTACAGGTATGACATTTTTTTTACAACTTGAGGGCAGTCAATTTGATCGTGTAAGAACTTAAAAAGAAAGCTCATATCAATAATTATGCGTGTATATATTCAAACTACTACTATTACTATACTACTTTCCCGTATCCACACCCAATGGTGCATATGGCACTGCTTTGGTGCCCCAAGTGTATTATATCTTGATTATTTAATATTGTAACGAATTTCTCTACATAATTGTGCAAGGATAAATTGGTTGGACTTTTAATTTTACATCTGAATAATAACCTTGAAGTCTGCAGATATTTACAGACTGATGATAATGTAATGATAAATGATTGAATCATCATCTACACCCTAGTTCGACACGTTCAGGTAGGCAGTTGATGATTTTATCATTATTAACCGTCACCTTATTGCCGGTTCTACTCCAATTCTGGACATGTACGATGATTGAAGATACGCCCAGTATGTAGAACTAGGTACATAATGAAAGCATAATATGTGTACCTATCTCGTATCTAAATATTACTCTTGAATACATTGCTCTATACGATAGGGTAGGTTGATATTTGCTTCGATAATATCACGGCAGATACAGATCAGTACGAGGTCGAGACAAGATCAAATAACGCTTATATCAACCTAGTACCGACCGATCCACACCCAGGAGGCTTTTACAAAACAAATGTTAGTATTAATACCAAAGGAATGCAACATACATAATATAATACAATAATACAAGCTTACATAATAATATGTCTATTTATTTGAGAAAGTATTTCGTAAGATTACGTTTAATCTATGTTGATATAATGGTGATGCCTCCCCTTATCGATCAAAGTAAGATAATAAAAACATAGGTTGTACTACTTTGCATGCATTATGCTTGAATGGCTTGTTGATACAATGCGGAATTCGAAGAACTTAAAACATGGCACCTTGTATATCTATACAAAATAATTTACAGAAATAAACTGTGAACGCAAACCTAATTGAAATCATGTAAATCCTTACAAAGCAAGTATTTAATTGTATGAGGTTACATTAATTTGTAGCCACAATTTCCTCTTAAGTTTAAGCACCCTAAAACTTGCCACATTACAAGTAAATACGTACTGGAAGCTTTATTTGACAATAACCAATTAATTAACGATTTGTGAAATCTATTGAGTACAGTACATTGTGGTCCAAAATAATAAGATTACTTTGTAGTGCAGTAGTTAGAATAAGAACTGTTATGTTTAGTAATAATAAAGTTATTTATACACAAAACATGGTTGTGCCTCTAAATAAGAACTAAAATAGTACATAATAAGTATCTTATGTTAAAATCAAATTAACATTTGCACTATATTGTAAGCATAATTTCAAGGACTTTCTGTATTCGATTCTCGTGTTTTTCTCGGGCTTTCTCGGTTTTTTCACCCATGCAAATTACATTAATTTCATGTAATTGTGTTCTTTTATAAGGCCTCACATTGAACTTTTTGTTTTTATTTTGATATTTCAGGTGGTTTAAGGAGTAATTTCTGTTGAAATTTGTTGGATTTTTTCTATCGTCGAAAATTTCAAATAACACACTACTATTACTTTTACCCGATGGTGCATAGGGCACTGCATTGGCACACCAAGTGCAGAGTATCTTGATCATTTTACCACATGAATGTAGGATGATCAGTCTTATGCTTCAGTACCAGTCCAGGGGATCACAAATGAAATATTAATTTGAAAATAAATATTTCGTGTTGACCCCCAATAACACAAGAGACACGTATTTAAAAATAGCTTTAAACCAATGTTATTTTTCCCGATATATAGATTATAGTTTTTTTTACCTATTAAAGATTTTTGAAAATAAATTACGTCGCAAAAATGTGAACAGATTTTTTATTGTAAAAGAAATGTAAGGAAAAAATTGTGGGGGCGGAAAATATGTCTGAAGGCAATTTTGTGATACAAAATTCTTGAATACGTGTCCACTAGTTTTTAGAGAAGAATTTCAGATTAGAAGTAAAAATATTCCAAAAATGGCAAAGCTCAAGGGAAGGAATTTGTAGATCGGGGTGGGTTATTTCACCCTGCGCTGTGGGAAACAAAATTAGCAGAAATACGAAGCATTGAGCTGTAGGAAAGGTTAATAACACGTACATAAGTAACGAGACGACATTCCTTGCAAATGCCTGCCCAATTCTATTTATTTATTAAAACATTTCATCTAAAATACACGGGAATACCTAAGGCCTGTTTATCAGGGCTGCGGATGCGTGGTGAGTGTAGTCCAAATTATTGCTAATTCGTAGATTTAAAAAAAAAAATGGATTTGAGAATAGCCTATTTTAATCTGACTTTATTTTTAAAAACGATATCCACTCAATCAGAGTTTCTGCATTACTTGATTAGATAGTTTTTTCATGAAGATTTTATGTTAATAAAGTGGAAATAAAACAAAGCTACAATTAACTAACTAACTAACCATCAAGCCATTTCCCCGTAGGGGTAGGCAGAGAGGATAGAACGTCATACCACTCTGTCCCGACAGACTTCCTTTGCTTCCTTTACATTCATACATCTTCTCATGCACATACGCCGGTTATTCCGACTTGTCACATGTCCACTTTCAAGTACTTGACGTACTAAATGTCCACTTTAAAGCTACAGTTAATTTCCGTTAAAACACGAATTGCCGTTTTTTTCGAGATACCCTGCTCTATGCATTCTGATAAATCACTTTAGTAAAAAAATATTTTATTTAATAAAACTTAACATGTCGTAGTTTAAACATTTTTGTGATATTTTTGTGTAAGTATCAATAAATTACCTGCTTTTTTAATTTGAGAATATGCGTTTTAAAAAAATGGGACATACTTGTAAAACCTAGTTAACGTTTTATCAATCAAAAAAATTCAAAAATAATAACACGAAAATGATTACTAACGAGTGGATATAAAAAAAACTTTTCATAACCTTAATCTCGTAAAGGACAAAATGAAGTGACTTAGCAAAATCAAATTTGGAGTTCGATATTGATAAAATAGATTTTTGGAAAATGGAACGGAGTTATAAAGAGTTGAAAGTTTTTCGCAACCCTGTTGTTTATTTAGAACAATATTCCAAGAGCTTTCTTCCTATTCATTTTAATTTATGTGTCTAAATGGAGGGAGAATTTAAGCCACGTGTTTCGGTTCTGTATAATATAAACAGAGCTGCTTTCTTTCTTGCAATTTCCAAGTATTTAACATATTTGGTTTTGAAAGAAAAAATAATAATATTATTACTGTCGAGAGTACGGTTTAAAGAAAGGCTTTCTGCCTTCTGAATTGTTCTGAATTTAGTCAAGCGCTGAAAGAATGACTTGGCAAAAATTGCCTTATTAAAATACAGTATCTTTTGAAAAAGATTTTATGGTAAAATAAAATGCGAAGAAAAAATACCTCGTATGGAAAGGATTACGGTTTTTATCAAATTTATAAGTTAACAGACATCAAAAAATCTGTGATACATCATACTGTACAACTTTAATCTAAAATTTTATAAACTATTATTTAGTTTTAGTTCCACGATATATTACAATACATATAAACTGAGTTGTACATGAAAATCTAACATGATATTTTGATTAAATTATTTTCTTATCCAAACATACCTTTAAGCATGTTTCTCGCATTACCTATTATTAGTTTTATATTAGGTGAGAGGCGCTCATTAATCTTAGATTTTATTTAACACCATAACTATGTTTATCTCACATTATATGTCAATTTTGGATTATATAAACATCATCTTGATTATAAAAAAATATGTTTAGATTTTATTAAGGAGCTTGTATTGCCAGAAAGCAAAATTGGTACACCACGATAAAAAAAGTGCTATGTTTTGTATGCTAGAATTTAAGGAATTTACACACCCCTACAATCTAACTAACTAACTAATCATCACTCCATTTCCCCGAAGGGGTAGGCAGAGAGGATAGAACGCCACACCACTCTGTCCTGGCATACTTCTCTTGCTTCCTCCACATTCAAACATCTTCTCATGCACGCCCGTCGATTATTCTGACTTCTTACATGCTTACTTACAAGCACTTGTTTTACTTGATCATGCCATGTCTTTCTCGGCTTTCCTCGACTTCTACATCCAGGCACAGTCGCATCATATTTTTTTTAGGCGTTCTTTCATCATCCATTCGCTCTACATGACCGAACCAACGATAAAGACAATTCCTTATTTTGTCGATAATCTCAGCCTAAAATATACGAGAAAAAATTGCATTTAACTTAACCAGGATAACAATGGTTGGAATTATAAATTTTTTTTTATTGGTAATTATGTAAATAGTACCAAGTCCAATTTTGGCTAGAATTAAATAAAACAATCAAGATAAAAATAATATTTAAAAATCATGTAAATAACGCTATCGCATCGTGGTGATAAAAAAAATATTTTTTATGTTCTTGTACTGCAAATATTTTTTACCAGTGTTATTTCCATGATTAATCATTATTATTTCTCATGTGCTAACCACTAACCATACTCTCTCTACGCTAAAAACATATGTTTACTCTATTAACTTAAAATACGATATTCATAAACTTTCTAATCTCATGTTCTGTTAACTTGTTCAACAGTAAAACGTATGTTAAACAAACCCTTGCAAGTTATTCGAAATGAAATAATAAGTAGTCCCGTTTCGCAGTCGACCGTTTATTTCTCATATAATCCAAAAGTAATATGCCGGTTCATGGCAAGTTCTCGTACGGAGGTAGTGTATGTCTCTCCGTGTTATGTTAAGGGATATTATAACATGTCAGATAACAGTATTTCATGCTGATACTTGCATGCTACTGCGCCCTGCATTATTGCATATAGACCAGTCAAGATAAATATGTTTGTATGGAATAGGTTGCATAATAAAATAAACATTGAAAAAGTACAGAATAAATTCCTCAGATATGTTAATTTTAAATTGGGTATTAGTCTAGAAAATATTGATTAATCTTTTTAACTAAATTCGTTAAATTTGTTAAAACTGGAGGACAGGAGAATTATTTGTGACTTATTAAATTTATCCAAAATTAGTCATTCAATGTTTGATACCCCTGAAATTCTGTCACTTATTAATTTTAATTTGCCGTCTAGAAATACTCGTTATACCCTACAATACTGCGCCAATAATACATCTACAGCATATGGGTGCAATTCTGTCATCAATAGACTCCACAATCTAGGCAATAAGTTTATGCATACTGGCGATACATTCGATGTCAATTTTAATGCCTACAAGTTGGCACTTCTAAATTATTTCAAGGCCGAATGTATCGATAAGTGTGCATACAATTTGGGTTTTAAAGTTTAATTTTTTAATGCAATGTTTATTTGATGCTGGATTATTTTAATTTTTTTTATGTGTATTATGATTTCATGTATTTGCTGTAAATATTTAATATGTAAAAGGCACTGAGTGCCGTTTATTTTAATAATATAAAAATAAAATAAAAATAATTTAAATTTACAATTCTAATAATTAGTCAAAAAAGCAATAAAACTGAAATTTTAAGAGGAACAAAAAATGAAGACTGGTGATTTTGTACAAAATGTCTTCTTTTAAAATAATTTAACTGAAATAATCAAATCCCAGAAAAAATAACATAGAGTAAATATGTGCATTTTCTAAGTCCCGTTATAAACTCTAATTCCTTAACAATATTTTGAACGTATACAAATACTAGTAGACAAATTACTGGATTACTGGGCTGAAACAAGATATTATTGATATCCCAACAGAGACAGAGAAACCAACACCAATAAAGAATGATTGCCAAAAATGCTTAACAATCTTCTCAACAGATGTCACCAAAGAGAAAAAATGTGGAAAATTGTCGAAAAACAAACTCAAATGTGGAAGTTTCTGTACAAATTCTGTCAGATGATGGGCGGAATGGGGAATGTTGTAGTAAATCAAGTGGCCACTTAACCCAGCCAATGACAGGTCATAAGCCCTGTAAACGCCTAGATAACCCATATTCGTTTCCAGAGTTTCTCTGTCTCTGTTGGGATATCAATAATATCTTATACCTAAACTAGGTTTTTTTTGTGTACCATAAGTAATTGTAAGGGGTCCTTGGATATAAATATTAATTATCAACAAAACAATTTTTTTTATTTACCATAAAATAGCAAATTAAGATATTTCTTAGGTTCTAAAATCCCATAAAAATACTAACCTGGTAAAATGGCAACGGTATTATGTAAAAACTGACTTACTAATACATGACGTAATAACATTAGCCTATGTAAAAATTATAAAGTACTAAATAAATATAATAAAAATAAATAAAAATAAAAAAAAAACATTTTGGGCGTGTTCAAATACTTGTACATAAGTCTGGATTTATCTCAAGACGGGAGTAGGTATATATTTCTTTTACTTAACTTCAATATCAATGCATAGATGGAGCTATTACCGCGCTGGTGAATGATTCTCGATTCGTAACATATATACAAAATAAAAAATGTTACCTGCTGTGGATATTCGCTAATAAGCGGAATGGGGAATGTTGTAGTACATAATGTGGCCACTTAACCCAGCCAATGACAGGTCGAATATCCATATTCCTGAATTTGAAAGAATTCTACCTCATCTCTGTAGGGATATAAAATGAAATAAATTACTAATGTTTCTTTAATGCAATCTTAAACCTTATATTTACTAGACTAATTTTATACAACTACTTTTCACGTGGAACGAAACAAAAGAAACAAGATAAAGAGTGCTTTGTATTGCGGGGTTTTTAAGTCTAACATAAAAGGATTGGTTGACATTTTTACGTACCTCGTATTACGTTTTGCAAATTATATTACCTACGTAGTTTTTAATTTTTTATATTATGATTACTACTACTACCAATTTCCCTTATCCTCATTAAGTGCAGTGGGGCCCTGAGTTATTAATTCTGTAATTATTATCCCGTAATAGCGGGAAATCCAGTCATTTCTTCTAGAATTTTATTGACACACTCAAAATGTTGTATAGTAGAATAAATACTTCATTTTGATACCCACCTTGACGTGGACCTCATTCCTGTCCTTAAATGCGCTACCACTATGCTTACGAGGGAGACAATAAGGCAGGCAGTATACAAAACTCGTTGTACACAGCCCGAAAACTTGTGATCATCTATATCAATGCGTTGGAATCGATTGTGTAATATAACTTTAAGAAGAATTATAAAAATAATAACTTTTTTCTTCTCTCAAAAGCTTTCATAAGTACCGCAGACTAAGTATCCCATTGCACAAATGTCATTAAAAATTCATGTTTTTTGTTAGTCATTACTATTTATGGATACTCTTAATTTTACTAAAAAAATTATAATAAATAAAAACAGCTTTTTATACCCTAAATAGGTGTTGTATTTATTAAAATTGCAATTCCATCAAGGAATGTCAGTAGATAATCTCAACAGAAAACTATGGTTCAACAAAACAAAATTGACTCCAAATATGATGTAGATAGTACTGGTTTCCGTTTGTACATCGAGTTTTGTTACGGTTTATACATAATATATACGTAATGATGTAAAATTTAGCAAATTATGTTGAATTTTCTCTATATTTTCATGCATGATGTGAGTGTATATTTGTTTGTTTATACCTACATATATATTTTAGTAAGTAATGCACCACTAACATGCCTTAGCAAAATATTTGGCTTCACCAATAATTATTTCACCGAACAGGCATTGTACACATTGCGTTAATGAAGGGGTCGTAAACTATCGAAACTAGTACCACTATACATTTTTTGGTTAAAATGTAAAAAAAAAAAACATGAATAAATGTATTATGATAACACTTGTATTATTTGTTTAATAGGCATGTTAGCCAATAAATTGCTTTTGTGGTTATTTTATCATGTAAATACTCAAATTTGAATCATTCCTAGGAATTTATTATTGTCATTGTAATTTTCATGTAGTTTTAAATGATGTTTCTGAGTAATCTGTTTTGATTTCGAAAAGTTTGTTAATTCTAAGCATACATTAGTGTATTAGGCCAAAATATTATTAACCTTTTGTAAGCATCATTATTATCCTATTTTTATTTTGTTTTATTGACAGGTAAAGGAATGTTCTGTCTAAATAATACATAATAAAATAAGTGCATGGCTAATTTTTCAGTATAATAATTGTTTGTTTTTCGGTACAATAATTGTTTGTTTTTCTGTACACCGTAATTTCTCTTGTATCAAAAAATAAACATGCACTAGAAATACACACGGATAAGGCCAAGAACACACGGTGAAACGCAACTGCAACGAAACCTATTTGAAACTCTTGGTACGATGCAGTTTCAGACTATTTCCACACACGGCGCAACCTAAGCGTAATGAAATTTTCAGGAGTCTGTCTCAATCTGTTTCAATATGTCAAGTTTCAAACGCGACACAAGTTTCCTGCAGGCCAGTTTCATTGCAACTGGTTTGAAATGCGTTTCAAAAGGGGTTTTAAACTTTTTGCGTCGTGTGTGGTTTCTTTTAGGACTATTATGACATAAACTCACATGAAACTCAAAAGTAACTTAGAGTTGCAGTTTCATCGTTTTTACGTTTCACCGTGCGTTCTGAGCCTAAGGGTTTAATACATCTGTATAAGTCAGTATGTATGTACGAGTTTGTATAATAAACAAGGGTGAGATAAAATTACAAGCATTATTATTTCAGAATGTATGTGAAACATCCTTTTTTTATCCAGAAAAATGGGCTTGTTGTATGATTATTTTCCCCGATAATGCAAAAAAACCATAAAGTGTACATTATACGTGACAGAAAACTGTGCAGTTTCTTGTTTAGAAAACTGTACATCCTGTCAAAAGACACGCCAAAAACGTAAATATTTTTACTTTTAAGTTATTATCGTATGTCTATACTCAGGAAATTGTTGGTATAGCTGATAATGTAAATATATTACTGGTTCTTTTACGTTTTTAAAAGTATTCAATATATCAATATATTTAACGTTTACATAAAAAACATAAACTGTCAGATCAGCCAAATGTCACGCCTACCATTAAATATCCATACAATTTTTGCTTTATACGGGACAGTTTGCAAACTGTACAGTTTTCTGTCCCGTATAAACGCGCTTTAGTATTATCCGTTTTCTAATCGGCTAATAAATGACGATGGCATTATCAGTAGTTTATTGAGGGCCAGTCTTATAAAAATCCGTTAGTAGAACGCTTGGTTTACTAATCAGGTAATTCCATCCATTTTGTGCTAAACATTACGCGATTAGTATATCAAACGAACGGATGTTTATAAAACCGGCCCTAATACTATCACCAATGTTGTATCGTTTATTAATCTTTAACAGATTAACGAACGGATACAATCTTTAGCTCCATGGTTATTTATTGAATGTTGTATACCTACTGTATTTTTCGTAACATTTATTTTCTAAAATTGAAATATTTGAAATCATCATAAGATTTGTATGAATTAATAAAAATGATAAAATAATGTTCTGTCCCAAACATGGCGACGCAAATATATTATTTCCTGGAAGGACGAGATCTTTAATAATTAAATACTTTTTAAAAATATATAAAAGTTTGCAGCAAGCCTATTAACAAAGCAGTCGCAGTGAATATTTTTAATGGAATTAAATTTCGAACTTCCGCGAGAGTGAAAATGGCAAAGAAAAGCACCCGGCGGTAGGGGAGAAGGGGGTAACTTTGCCCGCGGCGTCATCTTTCAATTGTTGTTACGCCACCCTGTGTAAACAAAATCTTCCGAGTCAATTTCCTGGGATGATTTTGCTCCGGAATTTCTTGTTTGTATAGCGGAATTATTGGGAGTCTCAGGGCGAGATCTGGAGACTGCGGCTTACTTTGCACAAATCGGTTCCCCGTTTTATAATTGTTTGTTTAATTATTCCATTCAACCAGGTGAGGTATTTTGGCATTTAAGCCGCTGAGTCCTAGCAACAAATAATAAAAGAATTCTCATTTTAATAAATAAAAAAAATTACAGTATGAAAGCAGAAATAATAGTGCGTTTTTACATATTATTTAAATAGAAAGCAAAATGTTTTTTTTTGTATTTTATGAGCTGCTGCTTTGCTCTGTTTGGGTCTTAAAAATAGATATAAAATACGTTAATTAAACCAACTAACTAACTAGGCTGAGAGGATAGAACGCCATACCACTCTGTCCTGACAGACTTACTTTGCTTCCTCTACATTCATACATCTTCTCATGCACATACGCCGATTATTCCGACTTTTCACATGTCCACTTTCAAGTACTTGTCGTACTTGGTCATGCCATGTCTTTCTCGCCTTCCGCGGCTTCTACATCCAGGCAACTTGCATTTAAACTTCTTTTAGCCGTTCTTTCATCACTCATTCGCTCCACATGACCAAACCATCGTAAAAGCCCTTTCTTAATTTTGTCTATAATGCTTTATCTCAGCCTTGCACTCTGCTCTAATTTCGACATTTTTTGTACACCTATCATACATAGTCTTACCACACTGAGAGATCGCATTTCAACAGCATTCAGTCTACTTTCATCCTTCTTTTTCCAACACCACGCTTCACTACCATACATAATGGTTGGTATCAGAACTCCGATAATTATAATTACCTTAAATATAAATCAAAGATCAAACCAAACACGTTACAGTTTAACGAAATTAAACTTTTTAGTAAAACATTAACTAGTGTCTACGTATTTTAATTTAGTAGGTAATTTTATATTCTTATTTTTTGAATTTCACTAAGCATTTTTTCAACTTTTTATTCAAAGCTTTCGATAAAAAATTACCCATGAAAATTATTTTCCATGTACCTACACGAAAAAATCATTAATATTGGAAGATGATATTACGGAGATATAAAGTAAAATGAAATAATAAAATATGGTGCGCTATAGAGTTTTTATGTTTCCAGGAAGGAAAAATAATTATCGTAATGATTACGTAATAAAAGGGGTATAAAAATTATTTGGACACGTTTATACTGTACTTTTTTTTTATTTGTATTATTTTTATTTATAAAAAATAACATTACATAGAAAGAAAAAAAATATCTTTTTTTTTTTTCAATCCAATGCTCCCTAAGAGTTTTTTACAATAAACTCATTTAAAGACAAATAAAAAACACATTTTCATTTTATTCTAATACGCACTGACATCGCTTAGATCACAAAATAAACAAAATATATACAAAAAACAGAGCCAATCCAATGAAAACATAAAACCTAAAGAAACAATAAAGTAAATTATTACAGTAACAGCAAAACCATATATTATAGCGATGCAAGTAGAAAAGGTATCATTCAAAATACTTATTAAAATAATATTTCTTCAAATCAGAGGTCCTGTTTCGATAGTTAGATACAGGGATCTTAAACCTGTCAGGTAACAAATTAAATTCGGAAAATGCCATGTATTTTAGAGATCTTGTACCGAATTAGGTTGTATTTGCTGGTTCTAAATTTGTACTTGATCTGAATAGGTTAAAATGTTTAATAATTACGGTTATTGGACGACAAGACTTCCTTATTTAAATGTGTTTAATTAGGCGTATTCCAAGCAAATAGTAAACAGTCAGTGTTTCCAAATATTAATATAATTAGTGAGGCGTGTAAACGGTTATTTCATAACCCAATATTGGTAACCGGTAAAAAAGTCAACCGAATTTTCTGTTTAAAAACGGTTCTTAAAAATGGTTTTGGGGAGAAACACACGATTGATATTAAGTATTACTGTTTTGTCTGGGTTTAAAAAAAATAGATGTTGCAATTTTTCCCATGCTTATTTTGTACACCTCGTAATGTAATCGTTGGGTTACCATAATATATGCAATACGCATGAATTTTAATGTGATTTTTACTCATAAAAATATTTCATTTGTGGAGCTAAAGTGTAAGTTTGCCTTCATGTTACAAATTATAAAATAATCACTGCACTCAGTATACGAATGCAGTGTCCTATGCACAATTGCGTGCAGATAAGGACAAAAATTTGTAGTATAATGTACAAGAGTTATTTATATTTAGAGGGTTGTTGATTAATTTCTGTTATATTTTGTGTGGATTGGAGATATATTTTAATTTATCGTTTAACTCAGTGAATAAAGAAGCTGACCGGCTATCAGTAGAAGACAAATTTGAAGCGGACATTGCTCAGTTATAAAAAATATCTGTTAGTCATTCCATAACTATAATATCTGATATTATGAATAAAATATCCGACTAATACTAATATCATAACCGGTTATGCGCATCACTAATATTGTACTTACCAAAATGTCTTCCAGTGCTCAGTGCACGGTTTGAAGGTAAATATCAAACCCTTCACGAAATACAAATTCGTTAACTTTGAACAAAGGTTATATTATTTGATCCGAAAATTTTCAGTCCTTATTAATTATCATCAAATATGAAATATATTGCCCTCGGGTACCAATTGAAACATGAAACGGTTCTCGAGGTTTAATAATTTATTTAATAGTATTATGGGATCTTATTTAAATTGTTAAGTCATTTTGTACGAGTTTATTCAATTTAAGAAAAACGACACAACTCCAAACTTAAAAAATTTACATATTCTTTGTCTTTGCTGTTTATTTCTGTCCTTGCATTTTTTTTTCTTTGTAAAAATTTCGTGTATCTATAATGTTTATAATGGACTCTGTCCGTCAATAAATAAATAAATAAATACATAAAAAAATAAATAAATAAATAAATAAATAAATAAATAAATAAATATTATTTATTAAGCAATTTACATTTTATTTATTTCAATTAAATTATAAATATTGAATATGTTATACCAGATTGTGTTGCTGCCTATTTTTTTGTATTTTTCTCATGTACAATATATGAATTATGTAATGAAAAAGCCCTTTGGGCGTGGATTAAATTAAAATAAAATAAAAATGAAGATAACACTAGAATGAAAACTGTTAAAAGGTAAATGGTTAATAGTTTCTATCAGAAAAACATATGTCAATATTTTCTTCAGCAGAAGGAAGATAGAAGTGTACCTAAGGTTTTTATATCCATGAACTTTAATTTATTGTATGTTTTGACACATATTTTTTATTATCTTTTTTCTTGTGGAATGTAACCATATTTCGGTGACTGAAGAATACGTACAACGTACAATACTGCACAATGTGCAGTCACCAACGTATCAACATTTCACTTGTGATGCGTATAAAATCATTACGATAATTTACCGGGTACCATCACATACGCGTCACAACTGCGATCATATATCAAATGAATATTCCGATGAGAAAAACACATTTCAATGGATATTGACTACCACCATTTTGATTTTAAATTTTATAATAAACTATTTTAAATTTATAAAAAGAATGATTTGTACAGTAGGTATTTTAAATGGATTTAATTATATTCCTTGTTTTGATTTTGTTACAACGCCCTTCAGCTAAGTAAATAAACGGCGCTATATAAATACTCTGCTACTACTCTCTCCTATCCGCACCCAATGGTGCACAAGACACTACATTAGTACACCAAGTACAATAAATCTTGATAATTTGTTAAATGAAAGCAAGATGATCAGTCTTACGCTTCAGCCAAGGTGTTACGTAAGAAATATTTTTTATGTTAAAATCACGTTCGAATAAATATTTCATATTGACTTCCATCGGGAATCGAACCCGCGACCTCATGCATGGCAGCCAAACGCGTTGCCGCCATGCCACGAGCTAGACAAATATAAATTATCTATTGTTATTGAGTATTAATTTCATTATTAAACTCTTCGAACAAGAATTTTAGAAAGGTGTCATTCCATACTTGAAAAATACTACCATGTCTTGGTGTCTTGTTACCTATTCCGTCACTCACTACGTCATCAATAAGCATCTACGTCATCACTAGACATCTGCGTCACACGCTTCGTGTATTGGCCCAAGTGCTGGAATCTTTAGACGACGGAATTTGATAATAAGTGACGTTATCAAATTTATCTTAGGAAGCGTATTTTTTTAGAAAATATGTATGTAAACGCCTCCTATTTCGAATTTTTGTTCGAAGATTAAACCTTTCCGAAAAAAAAACACAAAATTTATGGTGACTAAATTTGTTTTCTAATCAAAAGTTTCTAATATTACAAGACCAATTTTTGAGCTCTCTGGGAAAAGGCACCGCATTTGCTTTCATTACGTCTAATGACGAGAAGTAAAAGGGTAAAACACCTCACAACGCGCCGAGTTTAATAAACCCAGTACACAATTGGCTTGATCACACTTGGGCAACACACAATAATTACCCCGGCACGGTTACACAATAATATCGTACAAATTATACGAGACGAAGAAGGATCCTATGAGTCGGTATAATTATTTTCCTTGGAGTTAATTGGCTTCCGGATTTATGATTGCCTCTGCTAGGAACGGGCAAAGTTGTACCTACGCCTACGCCTACGTACTGTACTGAACCTGTAATGGCCAAATGTAATCGTACGGCAACATTACCCTTCGCAACGGGTATGAATTTTATTTTAATCGGTTTCCTTATACTGTATGTACATAAATGTATTATGTAAATAACATGATGTCTATATTCAATGATTAATCATATTAATACTGATAGTCTTACATCGACGCTTCACCTCCCATTTAGCTGAACAACCAACATTTTCAGAAAATCTATTTTTAAACACTTTTCGAAATGTAATGCTGCTTTACGTGTATGAATTTCATTAAAAAAATCAAATCCGAAAGTTTGCACCTTTATTTATAATTTAAAGTATCTCTATAATTAAAAAAAATAATGTATTATACATATTTGCAGGTAACTTCTGCAAAATCTACAAAATATTAATTCCGATAAATCGCCAGTCAGTCATTGACAAGACCGTACTGTAACAATACAGTACACAAAATGTACAGAAAAAAGACATGTTAACATTTTTGAAGGCATCTTCTTTTGACTATTTGATTTAATAGGTTATTATAAGTAAAATTACAAAAATGCGTTCGAATAAAATCTGCACATAAGTAAAATTTTCTTAGGTCTTGAACGGCTGGTACAATCGCCACAATCAATCAGTGATCGTGATCGACTTGTTGGCTACCTCTGAATTAAATCACTACCTGGGTATTTAGCAGTTAATAATATTGCATTACTGACGTTTCAAGATGTTCTATTTCCGTTACAAATTACCCAAAACCATTGAAACAGGTGAACATCAGCAAAACACCATGTCAATATCGAAGCTGCGTATAATTCGTACAATTTTGAATATAGTTTGTAACAATTTGCAGATGAAGGTAAAATATATTCAAACAAGGGTTGGTGTAAACGCACTACAAATTATTCACTGCTGAGACCATGTAAATTTAACGATTTGCAAATAAACGTACACACACACAGTTTAACACGATCAATTACCTTTGTCAACATAGTGTTGATTGTTGATGAGGTATTTATTTGTTTATTTGCAAGAACCATAATACATTATTACATTCAATATGTTTATTTACATTAGAACATTTTTATTTGAATGTAGTTAAATGAACTGGGTGCATTCGTTTGTCAATCTGTTAATAATAGTGGAAACAAAGATATTTCTATTAAAATAAGGAAAAAAATATTTAGCCAATGTAAGAACTACAATGTCTTGTAATAATATGAATACGGAGAGATTTTACTAAATTTTATTAAATTCTAATTAAACACCATGTCACTGTACCCATCCTTTCAGTAAGATATGAACAGGGTGGAAACCAAATGGGGGTGGTTATGAGCAACTGCAGAGTTTTATTGGTTCTGGTTTATAAAAGATAATAAATTAATTAATGTAAGTAAACTCGTATCTTGTATCTTGAACAATTTTAAAAAACGCATGCTGAAAAAAAAACTGTACAAGTAATAAAATTTTCTCGTTACTTTTGTAATGAAGTGCAAGACACACTTTGTTGTAAATTATTTAATTATTTATTTTTTAAAAAACTGCCAACTGGTTTCAGAGTCGCTATTCGTTCTTCTAGGGCATTTTATGCAAAGGATGAGTAACTCGGAATATTGGCAGTTTTTTGAAAACATTAGTAAAACGAAATGTATTTACTTAATAATTATAGAAATATTTACAATGAAATAGATTAAACCGTTTTTTTTGATTTGGTAAAAAATGTAATTTAGTATTATTATAAACAATAAGCATGCTTGTCTATTTTACGAGGTATCAGGTTACCGGCGTCCGGCACATCCTGGACGTCCACTGCTGACAATCTGTCGACAGTTCTTTACTTCAAAGCTCTGGCAGCCAATTGCTTATATGATGAATACGGTAAAATATAAATGAAATAGTGAGGTTTTTATGCTAGTACCAATTTAATTGGGTTCTTTCCGATTTTTTATTTCAAAAAAATTGTTGAAAAAATTGCAATATCAAGGGAATTTTTTAAAATTTTTTTACGATGTCATATTAATTTTTTAGTGCGGTTTGAAAATAGCGCTTTTTGAAATCGCTCGCAAAATCCTCCATTTAGCGCGCATGCGGTGTGACGTCACAGCAATATAGGCGCTTACAACGGAATGAATTTCGCGCCTTCCACGGTAGACGGGTATGACGTCATTAGCCAATAACGGGCGTTAAAAAGTCACTCGTAATTTCGTGTTTTTAAAACATAAATTTATAAATGAAAACAAAATTTTTGATCACTGTGTTTTATATCGTTGGAATTGTAAAAATATACTTTAAATATTTATAGCGTTTTCAAGGATATTCATGCTATCGGGAAGAAACCCAATTATCGATTTTAAGTTCTAAATCGCTGATGTTCATTTGATTTAATCAAGATGTAAGAATTTTTAGAATTTGATTTTTGAAATTAAGTCACAATAAGCAGCTTATCATTATTTTACCATATAAAAGAAAAAAAACGGGATATAAATGATCAAAATGTCTATTTTTACAAAGTAAATCTAAATTAAATAAAGAAAAACTGGTTATTCTTGTACTTAGATTAGATTTATTGAAGAAATCAGATTAAATTATTTATTTGAATGAAATGTAAATAAGTTTGAAGATAAATGGCTCGTGAAAAAAAAAGCTGCACTTTTGTTTATATCTTAAAAACGACATGTTGAAAAGCAATCTAGATTCTTGCTGTTACAGTTTTCTAATCATGAAATAGTTAATAACCATTTCTTAAAGGAATTAATTTGCTAGTAATATTAATTGTATTTCATGTAGATTTTATTAGATAAGCATATGCAGGTAAAGAAATCTTATGCTCTCAATGCATTGTGGAGGAAGGTTTAACGGATGCAGTTTATTATACATTGTTTTATGTACAGTGGGGGAGGGATCAGTTATTATGAAATAAAGGTTGAATTAAAACAGTTTTTAAAAAAAAAACAGCAGCTGTCTCTTCTTTACGCCTGCGGGATCATGCCGTCCTGATAGACCGTCGATGACAATGAAAGCCCCACCCTTTCCCTAGACTGCTTTAAAGACTATTGAGTCTTTTTTCAGTCCAGCCAACTCTACCGATTTTTTTCAACAAGCTAATCCGCGATTTTAAGATTGTTAGTGTGATAAAAATACGGATGAATTTACGACTATGTACGCGAACAAATGCTTTCATTGTACCCCTACCACCGTCTCGGCTTATGTATTATAATTGTCATTGTTTCCATCACCCAAACCAACCAGAGTCGGCCCAAATTAACAGTGGTAGGGATGTTAGTTTCTACCCCGATCATTATTTATTAGTAATTACAACCACCCGTGTGGAGACCGGTATCCCGCCTCGCCAGGCCCCCCATCCCAGACATCTACCCGTGCATCCGCGGTCAGGGTCTCAATGGAGGGGGGATTAGGGAAAAGAGGGGAGGGGACAGAACGCATGTGTGCATCTATCACATCACACTATCATCCTATCATCCTATCTGGCAGACACTATTTCATACGTCCCCTGCCGTACCTTATCACAATACCTATCCAAAGACCATCCTATCCTTACAAAAGAACCGTCGATGACAATCTTTCGTCTGTATTTGGCGGAGCTGATGCTTGCGGGACTGACGTGGGAGGAGGCGAGAATGTTGGCCGGCGACAGGGTCAGCGCCTCTTGTGTGGTAGGTTCGATTCCAGACGGGCTCAATATGAAAATTTAATTTAAATGTGTTTTTCACATAAATTAAAGACGCGGATAAATTGCACTTGGTGTGCCGATGTAATGTGTGCAAAAATGAGGGCGTCCCCATAAAAAGGGTATTTCTACTACATTTGAGTCAAAGGTGGTTTCATTGTTTTACAATAATCGTTATTTGTTTATTATAATGTAACAGTATTCACGGTGTGAGGTATTTTGTTTTTTTTCTAGGGCAACTAAATTTAAAGCAGAATCTAGAATGTTGTAATACATCAAGTGACCAGTTAACCTTGCCAATGACAGGTAATAAATTAACACATCAAGTAATGATTTTCGTTACGTAAAGAGTTATATCGAAGGATGACCGTCAAACAATCATTTTAAAGATTTTGCAGGAGTTAAAAAAAATAATTTACCAACACTCTTTATTTTTTTATAAATTTAATATCTAGATTTGTAAACAAGGATGCATATTTTATGATTTAATTTGTTGTTCGAAATTGATGCTGTCATGTTATTCTCACGCCTCTCGTAAGAATGACATTCCTGACTTCCTTTTAACTCATTAAAAATAGCAATTTAACTTTTGACCCCGTTATTCTACCTTATTTCATTGCCAAAGAATCTGCTCTATGGCAAATGAAATCTCGCGCTGAGACTTTTATCTATGATCCCCTTGCAAAGCTACTGTCATGGCGTACGCACGTCGCTACTTTCTATACAGGCCGTCACGACCTAAGAAACGAGGGCATTATGGCGAATTCGTAAGTGTTGTAGCTTTTTAATATCAATCTAAATCCCCGAGCCTAGTTTCTCTGATCTTTTTTCCAGGTCTAATGCCCTTCTTTTCCTTATATACTTTTTTATTTAAACCCTTTATACTCCTGACATAATATGATAATATTATAATTTAAAAATGGCCTAGACACTGATCCGTGTCTAGTTATCAGCTAGTTACCGAGTGTCACACACGCTGACCGGTACATCACAGAACGCAGATATTATCCTATATCCGTCATCTCTCACGCGTGAAATTTCTGGACCACGAGTGAGGATATATTTACAATTTGATGCCTCAAAGGACTAATTAACAAAGCTTCACCTCGTGCAGGTCCTGATGTGGACACTGCACACTGACGATACATGGATTCTTCACCTCTCTTCAAAATTTCACCTCTACATAAAATTAAATTCTTAACCTCCCAAATCACTTCGTTCATATCAACACTAGACTGCTTTTTCTTCAATCTTCGACGTACAACTTTTTATTTGTAAATTCCAGTATGAATGATTCGATGGATGGATTCATTACTTAAGTTTTCAACCTATATTTGCAACTATATCTTTATTATATCTTGTCAAAATCATAACCTATATACTTACCGTGCCTAGCACATCATCTCAACCTTGTAAACATACTTATATTTTAATTTACACACATTGAATTTCTGTATCCTTGTTTTATTTATATTCTGAACTCTGTGGTATTTCAATCCTTGCTTACTTTTATAAATTTTCGTGAGTCTCTTGCTAACTGATTGAGCTATGCAGGTGAGCGTTAGAGGATGATGAGCAAATCAGGTAAGCCTCACACCCTCTACGTTACAATGGCGCCCAACGTGGGGCCAAGTTCACCCTGTCTTTAATAATTAACCCTGACTTTACTTATTGTATGTAATCTTTGACTCACTGGCGCCCATTTATCTCTATAAACTTCTATAATCTTTGAAATCATCCCACCACAGACGGTAAGAATGTAAATAAAACTTATATTATTATTATATTTATATATTATGTCAAAACCTCTATCTCATTCCCTTCCCAAAAATCCCCAACCTCTGAACGTGCCAAGACGGAGGACATGGCAGAGCAACCTGATGCTGCAACCGGATGCAAGGACTAGAGTAGGCGTGCTGCTATGACGTTTGAACGCTACTTCAACCCTGCAGCCAAGAAGGAGAACATCTGACAAAGAATCAGGTGAAATCGCTCATTATTGAAGTTCTATTTTTGTTTATTTTTCTTTTCTTTCTAATCAATTTTCTGATACAGAAAGCTACTGGTGATTTACTTTCCTATGAGAATACAAATTCTCTAAAATTAAGTCAGACATTATATGTCTACTTATGTTTTTTTGTTCTGCTAACATACTGATGCAGAAGACATCACATTGTGTGGCTATTTTGCATGTCACAAATATGCTGTAGGCTGGCATGATCTTGGTTATTTTACTTTCTTTTTTTTTGAGAAAAAATAACACAATCTCTCAAAAATTTATTTTTTTTGGACAAAAAATATCTACTGTATGCATTTGAACATGAAGGTAGAAATTTTTTGTTAAATTAAGTTTGTCACAAACTTGATGGAAAAAGCTGGCGTGGGTAGAATCAAAAAACACTCTTGTGGCAACCTTGATACAATACACTTGTGCTGTGAGAAATTTTGATTCTCATCTTGTTTTTTTTTCTTTTGCTGAATTCTTAGTAAAAAGAAGTTTTATCTTTTATATTATTGAACCATCTGGAAGTGAATCTATTTCAGTAGTGAAAAAAAAAAGCTGAATTATCTAATATTTTGCAGAATAGTTTTCTGTGAAATAACTTGTGTTTGGAACATGCGTGTATTCTGAACAACATTTTTTTCTTTTCAATATTATATTGAATCTTACATCTTGTGCTGTGCTGTGAACGTTACTTCCTTTTACTGAAGATTATTGTGGAAAATCATTCTATGATAACCTGTAAATTTTACAAATAAACTTGTAAAAATCAACTTTTACCAATTCTACCTACCTACATGTGGAGGGTAGATTGTTGTACAATCATCTAATGCCATGAGGCAAATTCTTACTATTAACTATTTTAAAAGTTAATACATCTTTATAAATACAGGATTGACTTTTCCTTTATTTATTCTTTATGCCTTTTCGCACAGTGGGCAAACTATGACATTTTTGTAAAGCATGGATACTGAGATATTTTTTTTAAATTACAGACGACGAATTGGAAAGTTTAACTATTGAGGAACTAAATGGAATATGGAGCTGCTATTATACAAATTCTCTGAGAACACGCACCGTGGCCGACGACACTTCGTCAGCAAATTATACAGGTTGTACGTTTGATATTATAACATCTTTTATTTAACTTATTTTGAACTCTCAAGTCTACTTTTTTATTTAAAATTTTTCTTTCGCTTGGCGAAACTTTTTCGTTGCATTATGGAGGAAATCAGAATCACTCCTGAGACAACGATGGCTGAAATAAAGGAAGCTTTGGAACAAATGAAAATTACTCCTGCCGATGATGAGTCACAGCTCAGACAGCAAGCTCATGCCTTTAATCAGACACTTAAATCTTTTGAAAGTTTAAACACTGCCTCAACTTCTTATGCATCACCACCGAAGCTGGTGAAGCAGACACACTTTGAAAGAGAAACGTCGAAGGACGAGGACCTTCCTAAAAACATTTATTTAGGATTAAGTAGTTTAAAAATCAGATTCGATGGATCGCAGAGCATCCACGATTTTGTTTTATCATCTTGACATTTTGATCTCCAGCAGACGGATTCAAAACTCCACTCTTATAAATTCTTTTACAGACCTTTTGTCTGGTATTCCGCTAACATGGTTTTGGCCTTTGAAAAACACGTTCGAGACGTGGCCCCAACTTAAGGAGGCACTACTTTTTAGATTTTTCCACCCTTATCACAGAGATATCATCCTAAAACAGCTGCAAGAGCGTAAGCAGTTGAATAACGAGTCAATGGCAGACTACGTAACTGTAGTGTCCGATCTGGCTCAGAAAATTGAGGTACCCTGGTCCCCCACTTATCTTTTGACTCATGTTTTAAAAAATGCCCGACCTGAATATATTCCTCTTATAACATCAGGAAATATACACTCTCTTCAAGATCTCTTGAAGCATAGCAAAACGGTAGAAATGTTTAGCTACCGTGAACGCAAAGTAGATGGCTTCACCAAATCTAGCTTTGTTAAGGATAACGCACAGAAGACCTCTAATGTGTACAAATCCAACGATGTAGCAACCATCGTCTCAAGCGACAACTCTTCTCCCCATTTTAAGACTTCTCTAACTTTTAGTAAAAAATTATCTACTGATATGCCTTCCAAGCATACTTTTTTCTAGCAAATTAAGTGAAGTGGTTTGTTTGAAATGCAAGCGCAATGGTCATCTCTACAAAGATTGTAGGACTGTGAGAACCATTGTATGTTTTCGCTGTGGGAAGCAAAACACTCTGACGCGAAACTGCTCGTGTCAAGACACTAAAGACGCTTCAAATCTTAAAAACAATAATTCAAAAAACTAGTATGGCACCGGCGTGGTTTCACTAAAAGGGAACTACACAGACCCAGTGGCTTGGAAGAAGCACTTGGACTTTGTACGCTTATTTTTGAATACCGCCAGTATTGCGCCGGTGATATGTGCCCGGAATCGAGATCTACGCCCATTTATGAATTTTACTATCAATAACAAACATTTACAAGGTCTTATGGACACTGGTGCGTCAAACTCTTGTATTGACGCCGCTTTCTTAAAAAACTCTTATTTATCTGTATTCCCTATAGAAAAAGTTAACACTTTTATCACTACAGCCAATCATAGCAAACAGGCTGTCATTGGAAAAATTAAATTGCCCTTATCAATAGATGGTGCAACTCATAACATATCCTTTTTGATAGTAACTAACCTATCACCAGAAATAATTCTAGGAGTAGATTTCTGGATTACATTTAATATCGCTCCCTCGCTATTTAAAAAATATATCTATAAACACAGATACTCAGCGTTTTTCTCATCATGTTTCAGCACTGCACGCTCCTGAGGACTTGCTTGAATTCCAACGGAAGCAGTTGCAGGAAGTCGTCGCTGAATTTGAAGACATATCTTTCGAGCGGAGAGGACTGGGAAGGACAACCTTAGTCTACCACAAAATCGAGACTACAGGAAATCCTATTAAACAACGGTATTATCCATTATCTCCAGTGCGACAGGCACAGTTAGAAGCAGAACTAGATGAGATGTTAGCTCTAGATGTCGTAGAACCGTCTAAATCGGCGTGGAGTAACCCAGTATTATTAGTCGCTAAGAAAGACGATTCTGTTCGTTTTTGTCTAGACTCTCGCAAACTAAATTCAGTAACTATACGTGATTCATATCCCTTACCACACATTCAATCTATATTACAGACCCTGAATGGTGCTAAAATTCATAACTTCAATTGACCTCTCTAAAGCATTCTGGCAAATACCCCTTGATGAAAATTCTAAATCTAAAACAGCTTTTGTAGTACCACAGCGTGGACTATTTCAATTTAAAGTTTTTACCTTTCGGTCTCCGCAATAGTTCCGCCGAGATGCAACGCCTCGTAGATAGACTCTTTGGACCGAAATTTGACCGAAATGTTCATATTTTTATAGACGATCTCCTAATAATTAGTGAGGATTTTGATTCACATATCAAACTTTTAAGAAAAGTTTTATGTACCTTAAAGGAGGCTAATTTAACTATTAACTTAAAGAAATCTGTATTTTGCAAGTCAGAATTAAAATATCTAGGCTATGTAGTGGACGCACAAGGTCTGCGCACTGATCCTCAAAAAGTAGAATCTATTAGAAATTATCCCAGACCTACTAACGTTAAAACTTTAAGGAGTTTCTTAGGACTTTGTTCGTATTATCGACGTTTTATTTATGACTATTCTACCATTACTGCAACCTTGACCAAGTTGACGGGAAGCAGTAAAGGTGTATCTAAATTTTGTTGGTCGGAAGAGGCCGAAATTGCATTTTTACGTTTGAAAGATGCACTGATTTCTGCACCAGTATTAAGAAATCCCAACTTTGAATTACCTTTTAATCTGCATACTGATGCTAGCGATCTTGCTATAGGATCATTCCTAGGACAGGAGACAGAAGATGGAGAATATGCTGTCGCATTCTTTTCACGCACCCTGACGGCGTGTGAACGTAATTATTCTGTCACAGAGAAGGAATTACTATCCATTTTGGAATCTATTAGACATTTTAGGCCCTATATCGAAGCCTTTACCTTTAAAGTTTTCACTGATCACTACAGTTTGAAGTGGTTAAACTCTTTGCAAAATCCTACCGGAAGATTAGCTCGTTGGAGTACCGAATTACTCCAATATTCCTTTGAAGTAATACACGTAAAAAGGAAAATTAAATACAGTGCCCGATGCATTATCTCGCATAGAAGTGGCAGCTTTAACCGATTTTCATGACGTTAACGATAGCTCTTATTTACAATTATTTAACGCAGTAGATTTACACCCTGATTCCTATCCCAGGTATCGTATTGAAAACAATAAATTATATAAATATTTTAAACCTTCAGATAATTTACATGCGGATCATGCGTGGAAACTCGTGATTCCAGCAGACGATCGCAGTAGGCTTTTAGAAGAAAATCATACTAATGCACAGGCAGCCCATATGGGAATATTTAAAACTTATAATAAATTAAAACTCTTTTGTTACTGGGAGAAAATGTTCCAGGACGTAGCTAACTATATTAATAAATGTGAATTATGCAAAGCATATAAACACTCTCAAAAACCTCCTCTAGGACTGATGAAAAATCCTAAGAAAGTTACAAAACCAATGGAATGTTTATCCATTGACCTTGTAGGTCCCTTACCTAAGTCTAACGCAGGACACGTTTACATACTATCCGTGTTAGACGTTTTCTCTAAATTCTTATGGCTGTTCCCCATAAGAAAATCTTCTGCTGAAAATATCATAAAGCACTTGGAAAATGACATTTTTCTAATTCATGGTACCCCTAGAGTCATAATTTCAGATAATGGATCTCAATTTATCTCTAAAAAATTCAAAGAACTTCTCACTAAATACTCAATCCCTACTTGTTTTTTAAACGCTGTCTATTCTCCTCAATCTAATACCGTTGAGCGTTATCACAAGACTGCTATGACTGCTATCGCAATGCAAGTAGAACAAAATCATCGCTACTGGTGCAAAACTATACCTTTGGTTGCAAATGCAATCAATAATACTGTCAATCTTTCCACTTTGTACACCCCATTTTTTATATTTCACGGCCGAGAACAGAACATGCGAGGCGACTTCCATTCGGAGTCATCCGAAACATCTTTCCAGGGTGACGAGGTGGAAATAGATGAACCTACTCCCTACGTAGAAAAGTTAGACGAACTTAAAAACATTTACGTGCAGGTTCAAAACAACTTAATGAGCGCCTACAAACGTAACGCGACTCATAACAACTTAAGACGGAAAGATGCTGTATATACTGAGGGACAGATTGTCTGGAGAACGAATTTTTCCTTGTTCGAATGCGGCGGAATTCTTTTCCAGTAAACTAGCCCCACGCTTTGTTAAAACTAAAATCACAAAAGTGATATCTCCTCTTATCTATGCGGTGCAGGACGTTGATGGAAGATTTCGTGGAAATTTCCACATCAAAAACCTTGTGAAAACATAAATAAAATTCATTGTTTTCATGCTTATGTTGTAAATATAACAATGCTAGTATATTAGAATGTATGAAATCTCGAATAACTTGAGGTTTGCGTCTAGGCTAAAAATTAGCATTTATTCAAACCTAAACATATTTATCTGTAGGAAAGGTGTTCTTTTACTAACTGCTTTGGCAGTACATCTTTATTTTTCTTGCAAGTAAATTCAATAAACAATAATCAACTTCGTTCGCTTTGATCTAATGTTTTTTCAGTGCACCATGCAGACTTCTAGAATCTGTGAGGCTCACGACACAATAAACATTATCTTAAAATGCGATGAAAATTAATAACTGTCAAATTAAATATTAAATCTTATTCTTATCTAGCTAACTTTCACTGGGAATTTTCTACTTGCAAGAGAAAAATGAATGTTCTTTTAAATCTGTTTACCTTCTAATGTAGTGTAAGTACAGATTGTTCATAAGTTTATTACCCGTCCTTAGTATAGGACTATGAAACTCTTGACAGTAGGTGAGATTTTCATAGACTCTTGTTGTCAAAAAGAAAAACAGTTTGCTTAATAAATCATATAAATAAATACTCAAAAAAACATTCCTAGAACATTCCATTTAAATTCTTGCCCCAGTTTTGATTTTGCAATGCTAGCTAAAGGAGACGTCTGGAGGTGTGAATTGCAAAATTAATCTGTAATAAATATCAATCCTTGATGTGATATTGATTTCAATTGATAATAGAAATTACCTGTTTTCTTTTTGCACAAACCTTTCAACGTGTAGATAGTTAGCTATATGCTATTCCTTATCTTGTTTCTTGATAATGATGTTTTTGTCTTGTAGTGTATCACGTTGTCAACAACCTTTTCGTTTGACCTAGTTTTTTCTTGTACAAAAAATGTGTACGTTTATAGTTATACAATGTGTATAAAAGTTCTCTGAGTTTTTGTTTACTAAACATAATGTTAGAATATAGAACAGCTGTGATGTCATGCTGTGGTATTTATGATAATTAATCTTAGGTGCTAGAAATGCACATAATCACTGAGGACAAGGTGTCCGCCAACCCAAAAACATTCTGGAGTTTTCATCTCAAAACAGAATGCATTGTTTTAACTTGTTTTTGTATTAAAAATAAAAATAAAGTAAAATCTGGAGTGTAGTCTCCAAAAAGAACGCTTTGTGTACTTTTGTTAAAGACAGCTTCTGAAGTCGAGGTTGCTATACCTAAATGTTTCGACAAAGAACTGCTCGGCGCTCGTTTTGCTATAGGGGAACATGTCCCAAGCAAAGCCGGTTCTCCAAAACCAAATTTACTAGATGGTCCAAGCAAGTGACTGAAATATCTACGTACTTTATTTTAGAATTTCTATGTGATGTAATAATGTTGTATGTTTCAGAATTCTACTATTTCCTTGTGTACCTTCGAACCAAGGGCACATAGGAAATTACTAATACAACTTGGTAACCCATATTTTGTTGTAGTACGTATGTTTGATTCTTACTCCAAAACTTCATCTTCAAATCTCTAATAGTAACTTCTTGAAATCTTTTTTGTTTATCGAGGAAGGGAGTGTTGTCATGTTATTCTCACGCCTCTCGTAAGAATGACATTCCTGACTTCCTTTTAACTCATTAAAAATAGCAATTTAACTTTTGACCCCGTTATTCTACCTTATTTCATTGCCAAAGAATCTGCTCTATGGCAAATGAAATCTCGCGCTGAGACTTTTATCTATGATCCCCTTGCAAAGCTACTGTCATGGCGTACGCACGTCGCTACTTTCTATACAGGCCCGTCACGACCTAAGAAACGAGGGCATTATGGCGAATTCGTAAGTGTTGTAGCTTTTTAATATCAATCTAAATCCCCGAATCAAACTACGTATTACAGCCTAGTTTCTCTGATCTTTTTTCCAGGTCTAATGCCCTTCTTTTCCTTATATACTTTTTTATTTAAACCCTTTATACTCCTGACATAATATGATAATATTATAATTTAAAAATGGCCTAGACACTGATCCGTGTCTAGTTATCAGCTAGTTACCGAGTGTCACACGCTGACCGGTACATCACAGAACGCAGATATTATCCTATATCCGTCATCTCTCACGCGTGAAATTTCTGGACCACGAGTGAGGATATATTTACAATTTGATGCCTCAAAGGACTAATTAACAAAGCTTCACCTCGTGCAGGTCCTGATGTGGACACTGCACACTGACGATACATGGATTCTTCACCTCTCTTCAAAATTTCACCTCTACATAAAATTAAATTCTTAACCTCCAAATCACTTCGTTCATATCAACACTAGACTGCTTTTTCTTCAATCTTCGACGTACAACTTTTTATTTGTAAATTCCAGTATGAATGATTCGATGGATGGATTCATTACTTAAGTTTTCAACCTATATTTGCAACTATATCTTTATTATATCTTGTCAAAATCATAACCTATATACTTACCGTGCCTAGCACATCATCTCAACCTTGTAAACATACTTATATTTTAATTACACACATTGAATTTCTGTATCCTTGTTTTATTTATATTCTGAACTCTGTGGTATTTCAATCCTTGCTTACTTTATAAATTTTCGTGAGTCTCTTGCTAACTGATTGAGCTATGCAGGTGAGCGTTAGAGGATGATGAGCAAATCAGGTAAGCCTCACACCCTCTACGTTACAATGCATGTAAAAACCGTGACACATTTTGAAAAAGTTGAAGAATTAATTTGGCCAAAGAAGTAAGTTAGGATACAACATTTTGAAATTAATACAAATACTTGTAGACAAATTACTGGATTATACCCATGCTGGGCTAATATCAGATATTATTGATATCCCAACAGAGACAGAGAAACTCTGGAAACGAAAGTGGGTTATCTAGGCGTTTACAGGGCTTATGAGTAAGTAATAAAGCTCGGTAGAGCCTTACCTACACTAATAAATATTATTGCCAAAAAAAAATGCTTTACAATTTTCTCAACAGATGACACCAGCATAGAAAAATTCTGTAAAGCGGAACGACGAAGACGATTTCAATATATGTATAGTAGTTCCAAAATTTGTCATATATGGTTATCAGATGAGGGGCGGAATGGGGAATGTTGTAGTACGTCAAGTGGCCACATAACCCAGCCAATGACAAGTCATAAGCCCTGTAAACGCCTAGATAACCCACTTTTGTGTCCAGAGTTTCTCTGTGTCTGTTGGGATATCAATAATATCTAAGTTAGGATAATTTATTTGGCGGTCGCCTATCTATATAAATCCAACTTGTCCATTGCGCTTTACTTCCTTAGTCCATCTCTGGTCAGCCAAGAATTGGTTCCGCCCGACTCACGTTCAACACAATTAGTTTGATTGCAATCAACCAGTGAATGTGTTTACATGTAATGGACGTACAATGTACATTGGGTCTGAATCCCTATACAGAATTGACAGTAATTAATTATTGGATTGTAGACAGCGGTAGAAGGGGTTATCGCTAGAAGGGTGGGTGCACAATTAGATCATCTGGGGAATCTTTAACCTTGTAATCTTACAATCATTTAAATCTATTAAAGATTCCAGATAGTAAACTGATTTTGTTGTAATTGATCGCGACAGACACGCGTAAAGTGTATTACCTACAAAATTCATGGAAATGACAGAAATACAAAAAAGGTGAATTAATTTCTCCGCCTTGTGGTGTTAATAGCTTAGCACGTTGTGCTATGATGCATGAGGTTGCCGGTTCGATTCCCGACGAACTAGAAGAGGCTTTTTCGACTACTACTACTACTTTTCCTCATCCGCACCCAATGGTGCATATGGCTCTGCGTCAGTACACCAAGTGCAGTGTATCTTCATCATTTTATTACATGAAAGTAAGATGATCAGTCATACGCTTCAGTACCAGTACAAGGTATCACACATGAAATATTATATAAAAATTACATGTAAATAAATATTTCATGTTGACTCATGCACTGTAGCCAAGCGAGCTACCACTTTACGAGGCGGACGAAACAAAAGATCTGCTAGGTGTGGATATTCGCTAATAAGCGGATTGGGATGTTGAAATACGTCAAGTGACCACTCAACCCAGCCAATGACAGATCATAAGCTCAGTAAACGCTTAAATATCAATGTCCCCGAGCTTGGAAAAAGCTTAATCATCCTTATTGAGATATTGCGAATATAATTTTTCCTCATGAAAAGTTAAATTTAAATATTTTGAAGACGTAACAGTACATTATTCATCACAAACCAGAGCAGTTTTTTCTACTTAAGCTTCTGGGCATACTTCTGCCCAACTGAGGCAATTTAAAACACAATTGACAGACCGAGTTGGTTTGAGTTAGCCTTTTATTTCACGAAATTAACATAATGGAAGTGAGTTAGTTGTATGCTAAGTGGTTTGTCGTGTATTCCACAAAGTCGGAGAATAAAATTGCAGCCATTTTGGAACAGAATGTGAAAATTTATTGAAATGTTCTGAATGAATTTTAATCACAATTAAATATGCGAACGCCAACTTAAGCGATTAAAACTTATTAATTTAAAGATTTAAGAATGTTGTATTGGTTATTGCAAATGAATATTTTGGTTGTTTTCATAGAGCGATAGAACATCGCAATTTTTGTGAATGTTAGATTTTTATTACCTGCAGTAATTAATAATTTTCTGTGAGGTAGCTTGGGGCTCGATTTAAATATTTAAAAAAAAGATTAATCATCTTATGGAACACAAATAAATATTTTTACGATTTTATAATTTAGTGTCTTTTTTTACCGGACGATGAAATGAAACTGTACTCCCGAAACCCATGGTTTATACATTTCATTTTTTATAAAAATAAAAACTTCCGAAACACTGATATGGCAATTTACATTTTATTTCGATTTAGAATAATTTTTTTTACAAACAACTCTTTATGAATTAGAAGTTCGGATATTGCTCGTACTGTGCGACACGATGCTAATTAACTCTAATTAATATTATGCCCCACACATGGATGTTTCTAACTCGGTAGATATGTAAACAAAACTTTCACATGTGTACGTCAAAGTTCGTGTGTACTTATTTAGAAAATCACAGTTGTTGAATAACTTATTTCAATGCAAGGCTAAAGTTTGAATATGCGAGTATTATGTATATGGAAGGGGTAAGTTTTCATATTAGGGCAAACTGAATTATAAAAGGGAATCCGTACAAAAAGTTTCAAAGCGTTTATGCTTTTCAAGTCTAAAATTTTTAAATTGCACTTTAAATAAAATTGATTTTTTTAAAATAAATTTCTTAATTTTTTTTTACTTCTTAAGGTAGACCTAAGGGTTTGTATTAGTCTCATTCGATGTCATTAGCCTTATTCTTGGGATGTCAACTCTCAGCTGTCGACGTCCAGAAAGTCAGCGGCCAGGTGGGCATCAGATGCAACACGGATTTTTTTTCTCTTCTATCGTTCATTTTCGTTTGGAAGATGATAATATTTATTTTTTCTAATCAAATTACTGCTATTATAAACAAAAATTCTTATAAACTGATTTTGTTAACAATTCATGCTGTATTTAATAGCAGTGGTTAAAACAAAAGATTGAATTCTCTATGTAATCTATTGAGAAAGTATTCTCAATCACTGAAAATGTTATTTTAATTTCAGATTATTAAACCATTTAAAACAGAGATAAACAATATATCTGCATGTGTGGAATACAGGTCGGTACGATGTTAATACAAACATTTAAGTATAGACAAGAATCCATAGAAAATTGTCAGTAAATAATTAATGATTGCATCGATGTAGATTTATATTGGTGATCCTTGTACTTGAGTTAATCAATATATAGACAACTATTACTACTAGTTTCCCTTATCCGCACCTAATGGTGCATAGAACACATGCTTCGGTACACCAGGTGGAGTGTATCTTGATCACAGATAATAGATCCATGGAAAAATTGCCTTTGAAATACTATTAAAAGTATTTATTTAACGTTTTGTCGGCAATTAAAAGTTATTACTTTACGTGACATTTCTAAACTGTAGTACATGCCATTATTTTAACTTTACAAACGTAACAATCGTCAAAGTTTTCAAGTATTTTCAATTTGAATGTTGAGCACATTGCTATGGCGAAAGTTGGAAGGGGAAACTTCGATTTGCCTTTCAACTCCAAGACAGTAAAAACAAACAACTTTAGTTGAAATATGAAATTGTGTCTCACAGCTGATGTGGCCCGTAATATCCCTTCACCCCTTCACCACCCCTTTTCCTCCCCTAGGTCAGTTGCCGATCGCTAACTGTGGCTCGCGATCCACCCGTTCTTCTATTTGTTACATAAATAAAGTAAATAAAATAATTACCTTGCGATTTAAATTTTTTTTCAACAACTGTGAGAATCAGAATTTCATTATTTAAACAATGTACGCTCACTGCATTTCATATAACAGTTTCTAGATAACGGTTTTCATTGTGCAATATGTAATATCAATGCATTTTCACGATTCAAAAAGGGAAAAACTGTCGTGAGAACATAAAATTTCACAGCTCTCGGAAAATGTTTAAATTGTATAATTTTATATTTTTAATCTATCCTTTATCCACTTTTTGTCGAGATTTTTATAAATATAGATATTTTGGAAAATTCTCATCAAGCAAAGAAATTGGTCGCAATTTCCCATCCCAATCAGGTCCATGTTCCGTAGATCTTACATAAACTGTTGACAAATCGTCAGAGTCAGATTGTCATAAATTTTGTAAATGATACAATTTTTGCATTTTATCTCACGAAAGTTTGCCAACCTATGCCCGGAAACAGTATGTTTTAAATTATGATTATTATAGCGATTCCTCCAAGGTTTTAACTTTCAATTTATAGTACTGTAGTACCGAAAGATATAGCTTATTTACATTGGGAATAAGTTAAAGATTGTTAAGATATTTTGGTTTTTCACTTATAGTAGCAATGTTTAGTTTTAATAATTTTGGGAAATATAAATAAAAAATCGATGAAACCAAAAGCTACCTTATTCTTGCTTATAAATAATTCTAAATGTATTTTTAATGATTTTATTTAATTATGGTAAGTTTATAGCAAAATTTAATACTGAGTGAAATGCATTAAAAAATTCAAATATTTGTGAAAACGATAATTAAAAATTAAACAACATTGTGAGTGTGTCCAAATACTTGTCGACCAAAACTGGATTTCACCCATTAATTTTACATCTCATCAGAGACGAGAAGTTCGAAAGGGAATATGGAGATCTAGGCGTTTAAATGGCTTATGGCCTGCCATTGGCTGGGTTAAATGGCCGCTTGATGTATTCTCCATTAGGTCTAGTATTTTATATCCATATCTGCCAATTTAATTGCTTAAATAACGAAAAAAAACCTAACCTACTATTGTATTTTATTATTTATTTTTTATTTTAAATTGCATATTATATATTTATACTTATTAAAATTTCAGGTCATCACCACCATCATAACACCATATTCGCTCCCTAAGTGGAGCAAATGGATCTCTAAAACTGCCTCCAAGCTTATCGATCGGCCGCCAGTTCCCGCACACCCTTTCACTTCAGGTCCACGTACCGCAGCTCTGACGCAAACTACCGAGTACTTTTTCATGTAGGTACTTCATTTAATAAAAAAAAACTTTATTATGACAATAATCTAGAGTTACTTTTAAAATCTTCTTGGGTTACATTTACTTTTTACTGGAAAATCCACCTGACTTGAAATTCATCTTCTTAAGAATACATTGTCCTGTTTTTATCTTATTCTGTTTTTCCGCACTGTCGCATTCGCAAAGTGAAATTAATTACAAATTGGAGATGTTTCTCAATAAAATCACTAGATGGCATTGTTGAAACGAGCGAGTTTTAATGATTACGCCAACAGCACAGATTATTCTTCAGAAAAGGAGCAGACAGTGCAGTGAAATGAAAACCTTTATCCAAAGATATCTCATTAAAATGCACTGGGATTAGAAAGTCAACTCGATGTTTATTTGTAATAGTATGCGCAGTTACACATATTTATCCTTGAGGTATATTAATACGTATATATATACCTCAAGGACGCTTCAAACATTGAATTTAACGGCTCGGGAAAGTTTAATTGAATGAAACTCATGTCCTGTGAACGTCTGATAGTCTTCTACGCCTCAATTGAGATACTATGTTTGTGATACCTTGGACCGGCGTTAAAACGTAAAACTGATAATTTCGTCTTCATGAAATAAATAATCAAGTATCACTGCATTGGTCTTTGCACCGTAAGATGCAGATAAAGTATAGGTAGAAGTGTCAAATACCTGGGAGCGCATATGACAGAAAACGGCAAAGTTCAGAAAGAACTGGGAGTGCAGCTTGGAGTAGCGGGCGCCGCATTCAACAGTGTGAAAGCTGTCTGGAGATCAGATATTTACTCGGTTAAAACAAAATGCCACCTTTATTACTCCAGCATCACACCTGTTCTCCTATATGGCTGCGAATCGTGGCACCTAACCAGGGCCCAAGATAGCACACATCTGAGTTTTGAGAACAGGTGTCTTAGAAGGATTTTAGGTGTGCGGTGGTTTGACTTTGTAAGGAACACAGAGGTGAGGCAACGGACACAGCAACCCTTGGTATCTACTGTCATCCGGCGGAGGCGTTTCGGTTGGCTAGCCATATACTACGTATGTCTCCCGAGAGCCTTAACCATGCTTGCCTATTTTACAAGGCATCAGGTTCTCGGCGTCCCGGTCGTCCACTGTTGACAATTCGTCGGCAGTTTGCGCCAGAGCTGCGGGACGTGGACTTGACTTGGGAGGATGCACGGGAGCTGGCGGTCAAACGCTTGGCCTGGAGGCAGTTTGTGGATTCCATATGCTCCACATAGGGAGCGGATATGGTATGATGATGATGGAAGAGGTACCCAGAATTTACCCAAATTGAAATACTTATTTTTGCAAATAAGTATTTTAATTCAATTTGTTTAAACCATTTTCAATAAAACTTGAGCGACTTATGCTTGAACATAGTAATAATGTCGTAAAGAAGAGGAGGTTCGAACCGGGGGTTCTTTGTATTATCTTCTGCGATTAACTACTGTCTACATTAATTTGAGTAACTAATGGGGAAATTTTTGATTACATTTTTTTGTGTACACGTACGTCTTAATAGAAACAGTAATTTTTTTGAGAAAGGGTACTTTGAAAAAATCTTGGAAAACCGTTCGACATTATGACCTAGAATAAATATTTCGTCATGGTAATAAAAGTAGCTAACGGAAAAAATATAAGAGCAGTTTATTTTTTTAACGCTTTTCCTCAAATACTCCTTAGTTATTGCCCAAAAAGTTTTCTTAGTAAAATGACTTTTTTCATAATATGATTCGCTATTCGTACGACGTTAAATTTGGTTTTATGAAAAGAATCAGTACTAAGAACCACAGACCATTATGTATTTACGCTCAATTTAACCTTGTCAAATTATCATTTAACATGCAATCCGAATAAAAATTCAAAAGAAACGAATTGCTCTCAGATAAAATACAGGACATTCTATTTGAGGAAAACGCTTGTTGGCACATAATTTTGTCAGATATATTTTTTAGAGGTCGTAAAAAGGTCATTATCTATTTTTGTACAAGATTTACGTTTTGTACAAAATTAAATACTGTAAAAGTTAGCAATAATTATAATCGTATCTAAATGATGTTATTTCATAATTTGAAATACGATCATATTTAAAGACCTTTTTTACGGGTCAAAAATGTTATAGTCAGAATTTTTTTTAGTTGTAAATTTTACCAACAATTTTATCAAAACGTCACAAAAAAATATTAAAATTTTATTTCTAAATTTGCTTATTTTAGATGTTTCATAGAACTTATGTGTTTTTAAAAATAATTATACAAAGCGTATTCCTTTCATTACCGCGCAATTTACATCCTCTAGTTTAAAAAAACCTTTACATATTTTTATTATTTAGGTAAATATGTTTTGTGCTATCTTGTATGTAAGGGCTTTATATTTAGAACATCCCTTTAACTTGTAATAGCGATCTTAGAATTGTTTGGGCGCCCCCTCTCATTAAAAAATACATTCTAGTTCACAATATGCAGAAAGACAGAAAAATTGAGAGACTGATTATTACGACTTATTTTTATTATTATGGTGGTATAGTTTTTAATATTTGTAAACATTATATTAGATTACAAACAAAAAAAATTAAGATAATATAACTACTACTGCTGCTTTCCATTATCCGCACCCAATGGCGCATGGGATAAAAATGTATATTTTTAATGTGACTAATTCTGTGGTGTCTAGGAAAAGGGGCATGAGTCAGTCAGGCATAATTTTTACAATACGACCGTTTATTGATTCTCTGCTAGTGCCTGTAAACTTTTTTTGATATTTTTTTTATGACCCTTCTTAAAGATGAGTCAATTAAGTTATTAACCCTAAAATAACTTTTAAAAATTGTTTAGAGACACAAGCAGTGAATTATTAAAGATGAAACAGTAAAAATTATGCCTGACTGACTCATGCCCCTTTTCCTAGACACCACAGAATTTTTCTTTTAAAAATAAATTTTTCAAGTAATAAAATAAAACTAATAGAAATATTCTTGTATCCAAAATAAGCCTTAGTTTAATTTATGCTGTTAAAAATACGATTTTTGAATCCTACTGTATCACAACGTGCATGATGAGTTTTCCGTGGTTTGGTCCCCTTTGGTTCACACCAGAAGTATCCCGCCTGATATGGATAATCAATTAATGGCTAATCAATGGCGGCCTCCGTAGCGTAATGGCTAAGACGCTGGACTCACGATACGGAGGTTCCGGGTTCGATTCCCGGTGAGAACTCAAAAAATCAAAAGTAATTTTTCTGAAGCCTGGGTGTTTGTGACGTTGTTCCCCTCTGTAATTGGGCCTCCTGGCCTGTTAAGGTGGCTAAAAAAAAAAATATAAAAAAATTAAAAACAGTCAATGAAAGCAAATCGACTTGATGAAATATAAACCCTGTAAATCATAAGCAAGGTTTTCACAGTTTCATTTGTTTTTTATTATTTTGGTATGAAAAATTGTTGGATTGCGATGCACCTTAAATGATTTTTTCTAATAAACTTAATGTTTGTAGCACTAAGTTTGTAGTTTTCCATAATTATAAAATTAAACAACTTTCGTTTTAAACAACTTTTTTATAGTACTATACTTTCCTCTATTTAATAAAAAAGTAGTTTAAAACAAAAGTTGTGTGATTTTATGATTTCATGATTTAAAAAAAAATCATTGTCAGTCTTAGTAGTTAGCAGACCAACATGCAAGCAAACTTGGGTATGCAGACGAGACGGGCTGAACGGTGATATTTTGGCAGGAATACGGGGAAACAAAATAATACAAAACGAGACACAAAACATATCTGGAAGGGGAGAAAATGTTTAAAATGAAATGCAAAGGGATGCTGTCGACAGCCCTTCCGTGCAAGGAAAGGTTAATGGGAGTGAGAAAAAAGAATTGAGAGTTTCAGAAGGAATGTCTAAAAGGGGAAACGTATGTTTTGACACAGGCGAGCTCTTTACTGTTGCATTCTGAAGGAGTCGTTGCCATAAAATCGTTTGCATAGAACACTCTGTTTTTTTACTTGGTATAATGCAGGCTGTACATAAAAAGATTTTAGGCGCATTTGGTAAAATAAACATTAACATTTTTCCATGAAGACTCACAGGTTGGTACAAAAGTATGTAACGATAATGTTTTTTTTTTATTTCAAAATAAACTCATGAGAATGATAAACTCAAATATTTCAATTTGACATTTCAACAGAGACGAGAAGCTTGGAAGGGAATATGGATATCTAGGCGTTTACAGTGTTTATGACCTGTCATTGGCTGGGTTAAGTGGCCACTTGATGTATTACAACATTCCCCATTTCACCTAGTATTTGATATCCATATCTGCCAATATACAGTAAAATGGCGCGACGCTTCACATGTGAACACTCTCTGTCATCGATTGAGAAAATTGCAAAACATTTTAGTCTACAAGTATTTGGACACACTCAAAATGTTGTTTATCAAATATTTCAATTTCGGGCTGTTTTCAAATAGTCGGAAATAACTGAGCCAGAAAACAGGAAACTAGTTGTGCTGGAGTGGGATTCGAACCTAGAGATTCTAATCCGGAATCCCCGAATCTACCACTAACTAAACCACCACCCTGTTTAGTTTTGCAGCGATAATATCGATTCATTCATGGCCCGACTCGAAAATAAACTTTTGACCGAAATCGAGAGACAAACCTGGAACCTCCGTGTCGTTCCTGAGATTTAGCCATTATGCTACGGAGGCCGCCATACGAACAAATATCATAGTATTATTAATATCTGATATCTATCAATAATATCTGATATCAGCCCAGCATGGGTATAATCCAGGAATTTAGCTACAAGTATTTGTACACATTCAAAATGTTAAATATCAGAATGCTGAAAACATTTATTTTACCATAAAAAAATTGTTTTGTTTTGTGTGTGAATGATATATTTTCATGGGTAATACCTTGGACTGGTTTTAAAGCGTAAAAAAAATCTTTTTACCTTCGTGTTATAAAAAAATGACAATAATGATCAAGATACATTGCACCATTGGGTGCGAATAAGTGAAAAGTAGTATAAGAAGTAGTATGTATTTTAATTGTTAGCCCTGATTCTTTTCCTCGACCATTTTTCAACAAATGTAATCAAATTTAATTGTAATTAACGTAAAACCATGTTCATTTTGACTGATTAAGAAAAATGCACATCTCATCTTGTTTCTTTCTCTACTTCCCCCAGCCATGTCTCACTAATGACTCCTTCCAATCCCATTTTGCTCTCATATTTTCCGATGAATTCATTTTTCATCCTATGCATGTATACGCCACGTATACGTTTGAACGTATATTGCAGGATGCATACTTTACTCGCCTTTTTACGTTTTGGACATGCAAATTCTATCCGGACACCACTGAAAGGATATTTCGAAAATCCGACGTGATTTTCAAATCTGACTCTCAGACAGATATTTTACAAAATATGCATTAGGAAATTTGACAACCATTTTTAGTGGCATATTGTATTTTTACAAATCACATACATTGAAAATCTAGTATTATAATAAGCTTTGATGATATTTATAACTTTAGTTACTACAAATCAATACATTTTTTCCTACTATTAGGTACTTGTTCTATTTTGAATAAATGGGTTCTTTCCGATTTTTTTTTTTTTATTTAAAAAAATTATTGAAAAATAACAATATCAAGGGATTTTAATTTTTTTTTTTTACGATGTCATATGAATTTTCTAGCGCGTTTTGAAATAGCGCTTTTTTAAATCGCTCGCAAAATCCTCCATTTGGCGCGCATGCGGTGTGACGTCACAGCAATATAGGCGCTCGCTTCGTAATGAATTTCCCGCCTTTCATAATGGACGGGTATGACGTCCTTAGCCAATAACGGGCGTTAAAACTCACTCGTAATTTCGTGTTTTTAAAACATAAATTTATAAATGAAAACAATAATTTTGATCATTGTGTTTTATGTCGTTGGAATTGTAAAAATATACTTTAAGTATATATAACGCTTTCAAGAATATTCATGCTATCGGAAAGAACCCTATTATGTTGGTATTTTTACAAAATTAAAAAAAGTCTTTTACAATGGTTCGGTCATGTGGAGCGAATGAATGATGAAAGAATGGCCAAAAGGATTTACGATGCTAGTGTGTCTTGATATTAAAGTCTAGGAAGGTTGAGAAAGACATGGCATTATCAAGTACAACAAATACTTGAAATTGGTGACGTGAAAAGTCGGAATAATCCACGTGCGTGCTTGAGAAGATGTATGAATGTGGAGGAAGCAAGAGATGTGTGCCAGGACAGAATAGTGTGGCGTTCTTTGTTCTCTGTCTATCTTTTAACCAACTATATTTTGGGAATCTAACATATTATATATATAATAAGTATAGTACTAAGATATCAATGATATTGTGTGGATATTCGCTAATAAGCGGAATGGGGAAAGTTGAATGTTGAATAACGTCAAGTTGCCACTTAACCCAGCCAATGATAGGTCACAAACTCTGTAAACGCTTGAATATCTATATCCCCTAATTAAAAAAAAATCCACTTCATCTCTGTAAAGATATAAAAATCAAATAGTAAACTGGGGTTGCCCCCGTGAGGAAAAATTTATTTAACCGTTTTGTAATATTTTTTGTTAATACATAAAACATGTACCTTATGAAAACTTATTTAATCAAACTTTAACTAGTTAACAACCTTCAGGCTCTGAATTTTGAAACTATTATAAAATTCCATAAAGTGTACATAGTAAGTTAATTTGCACTTAAGAGAACACGAAAGCTTGCAATTAAATTTTTGCCGAGGTGAATGTTTGTCTTTCATCCCATGAAAATTAATCAAGGAACATGGCAACACTATGTCAACATCAAAGTGTAACTAGGGTGTAGGGTTATATTCGGGATGAACTTTTATATCACTTCCCTTTTACAAAATAATGAAGCTCAATGAATCAAGTATTTTACTACAACAACATAAATTGTAAAATCTAAACTAGATGTATTTTAAAAACGAAAAATATTTTTAATACGGAAAAAAATCTGAAAATATTTCAATTTTTTTGTATTCTCGTCTGAAAAAGTATTATTAATTATTTTTTAAATATTTGAATTTTGTAAATACTATCACTGTTTAACAAGTGGGAAACACAACATTTTTGTCAATAGAGCTTTGGTTTTTATTTTACAAATTTGAAGCCGGCATTGAGTCGCATTGAATAGTCTCTAAAATAAGACATCTCACCAAAACACTATAAAACCGTGTTATAGAGTTTTGAAAAAACGGTCCTCAATTTATAGAAACATTTATACTTAAAATGTTACAAAAGGGTTGGTTGGAAGATATTGCTTAAAAGCAATAATAAATAAAAAATAAAGGAAAATATGTATTATAAACCTAAGAACTATTTATCATAATACAATTTAACTTAACTATATCTAATAATTTTCGGCACCAAATATTTTTGTAAATATAACTGTAAAATAAAAGGCTGTATGAGCGTTAATAAATATTAAATAAATATTTTTTTAATCACATATTACGGCAAGGGAGGATTATTTGTGCACAATTTAAAGGTAATTAAAACGGTAATTATTTTTACTGTTTCATTTTTTTTAAATTAGCACTTCCGTACTTAACTACCCATACGAAAATAACTTTTTTACAGAGAAAAATTTCTAAAAATAATCTAGCTACGTGTCTGTTCATATTATGAACGTTAAATTTAAATAATTAGATTTTTCGAAGGATATTACAATAAAATACGTTCATGGTTCTGGTAAGAATCTCCAAATATTTGACTTTAATCACCAACTTATACATTAAAATATCTGTTCATCAAAGAAAAACCTTGGAAATTTTAATTAAGGACAAGATAAATTAAGTTTACAATGAATCGAGCTTTTAACCCTTCCTGCGCTAAGCTTACAGCTTTCCCCTACCTGGGGTAGAAAAGCCTCAGATAAGAATGTCACAGAAAGAAAGCAACTATCAAGCCACTTGAGGATTAATTAAAAATGCTGAAGCCTTCGTAAGAATGCACCGGCATTAATTATATTCAGGGTAGTAACAAAGGGGCGCTTAAAGGGTTGACAGAACATTTTTCATCTCAAAAAACTAGATCTCGTTCTGCTTTGTGAAGAAAAAAATCACACAAAGAAACGGTTTTGTACCTATATATTACGTAGGTTCTAATTGCGCTTAAGGCTCTACACAAGTATATTAAGCACAGTGGTATTTTAATCACTATACAAAGGCAAAACGATCAGTCTTACGCATTAGTGCCGGTTCAAGATATAAAACATATGAAATATTGACGTGAGAATCCATATTTTAAAATCTTTTTAAAATCAGGGTTATCGTCGTTTTTTCCATAAATTGGTGATTGAAGGTAATTGAACCTAGATGTAATTATTGTAATAATATACCTGTAATAAAATAATATTACCGAAATGCCAACAAAAAAAAGAGTTGAGTATAAGGAAATGTTATATCTGCCTAATGCCTATACTATACCAATAACACGAGTTAGAGCAAGATTTTTTTTTTGTCAAAACTTAAGTTGTAGTATATACACCGTGTCCCACGATGAGACCGCGAAACTCCGGAGGGTGATTGTTCAATGAACAATCACCCTCCGGAGTTTCGTGTTCAATGTTCATGGTATTCTGAGAAAAAAATCCTTATAAAAATTTTTGATCCGGGCATTTCCAATAATTAATTTTAAAAAAGTATTCATAAAAAGCGACGAGTGTAATACTGGCTTCTGTTTGAAGTGCTAGCGGCGGCGGGGTGGCGGTGGGCGGGGAGGAGTGGGGGTCCGCTCTGGTACGCCTTGTACGGACATTCAAAATTCGAATTTCATATCTGAATCTTTAGTTTAAGTTTCAAAAATATGTGATTTCTTCGCGCTTATTGGTGCAGGTCACGTGGTGTGAGCCAGTTCAAAAATTGACGGTATTACACGCGTGAATTTTTATTCATATTTTAATATATATTTTTTAAGAAATTAGAATTGAGTTTTTTGAAAAACTTTATTAAAGATTTTTTTCTCAGAATATCATGAATAATCACCCACTGGAGTTTCGCGGTCTCATCGTGGGACACGGTGTATATAAGGTCCTATAAATTTTGATAAAACGCTGAGCATTTCATACAAAATGTATGAATGCTTTTAATAATTATTGTTTTTAATTTAGATACATTATTTAATTATTGTCAAACGCATATAATTTTAAATGTAAACAGCTTGTGAGGGCTACATAAGTGGCTCCAGCAGTGTTTGCTCATAGATTATTATTTTTAAAAGGTAAAATGTTAAAAAGGCTACCTGCAAAAAATATGTGTAGTGAGGTATTGAAACGGCGAACCTCTGTCAAAAATCTGTAAATTATTTTCCAAAGGTGATTCGATAAATTCAGCATGGGAACAGAATATTTTATATTTGGGAAACCGCAGAAATTGGCATTCTTAAAACAGTAGATATTTCCTCGAAGAAAATTAATGTTTTGAAATGCTTTAAAATATGATATACTTCAGCTACATATGCTGTAAAATTTCATACAATGCCAGGATTTTCCATTTGTATTTTGCGAGCACTAAATCAAATGACGTCATAAATCATACCGGACGCATTTCCTGTCGCCCTAAGCCGGACCTGGCTGCGAGTCGTGAGAGTTCTGTACCGCACTGTACACTGTCGTCATATGAAAGAGTAACGTAAGTGACGAAGAAAATAATTAACATATTTATCAAAACAAGGAAATTGGTTCCTGTACCAGGCATTTTCATTTGAGAAATTGAAAGTGTTATTATCGCCTACATTTATATTATTGTATTTATGGCATTTTTGTTGATTAATTTATATGTTAAAATTGCAGGTATTTTTGAATTTATCAGGCCCGTATCCATTAGTCCCGCATCCATCAGTTCCGCCGAGTACAGGCACCTACTGTCAGAATTTTTATTTTTTCGATGGAAACACTTAACCATAACGATGCAGTAGTAGGGATTCTGATCCAGTTTTTTTGCATGTTAAAACAACGATATTAATTTTCATAGATAAGTCCTTGTCATGTCCAGATTTCCTGATCCAGATTTCCAAATCCGTTCCTTGTCATGTCTAGATTTAGACAAGTGTCTCAATTTCAACTTGTTAGAGGGAAACAGAATGATTAAAATGTATTAGATAGTGAATATAGTTGTCTTTGTTTCACTGCAAAATACAAATGGAACTCTTTGAAATAGCTTGTCTTGTGTTAACTTAACATGTCTCTGTGTTAAAAACACTTCGTGGGGTTACTGCCAAAAGTTGGTAAGTCCATAAAACATGTTATGGAGTAATCGCAATTTTGAAGTTTGACATTCTCTCTAAAATCAGACGAAATGATAAAAACTTCGTGCTATTTTTTTTTCAAATAATTTGAAGTATAATGAATATATTGAAAAAACAACTGTTGTAATAAATGACACAAAATCAATATAATATATTATTTTTCAAAGCAAGGTTGTACTTACCAACTTTTTTCTGTTGAGAAAATATTGAAAGTGCAGTTACAAACTTTTAGCTGTACATTTTTTTACTTGAAATACTATCAATTGAACACAAAGAAATTGATAAGTGATATTACAATGTTTTGGTTGTAATGATACATTTAATTTGGTCAATTTAATGTCAGGATTAATACTGTAAGTGTTCTTACAATATTTCAGCTGTAAAACATTTAATTTTAAAATGCAAGCAAATTAAATGGGAAAAAAATGGTTAGTGATATTACAATGTTTTGGCAGTAACGATACATGCCAATTTTGGCTTGTTCATTGCCTGAGAAAATTTTGTTAGTGTTTTTACAAACTTTTTCTTGTTTGATAATAGAAAAAAACTGGACTTACGATATTTTTCTTGAAAAAAAAATAAGCTGTAAAGCTGCTTTACTGAGATCGGAGGAGCTACAAACTTTTTCCAGGCATAGATATTCACGTTAAGACACTCAATTCATCGCTAACTCAATATACCTAAAATGTGGACCTTCCAACTTTTGGCAGCAACCCCACGACTTATTCTTGCAACTTTTTACGATCACTAATGAACAGTAAAAAAAAAATAATAACTTCATAAAAAATATTTATTATCACCCACTATACCCGGAACACCTGATTTTTAATAATATACATTAACATTTGGAGACAGAAATTTTAAAAAGAATATACATTTGTTTCTATATATGTGTGTTTCTTTCTTAAGACGACAGAGTATTGTACCGCACTGTACACCGTTCCATACGCCTCGCTAGGGCCGGACTTGGGTTTGTTGTTGCCTTATTGTTAGGGCCCTGAAGCTCGGTAACATCTTAGGGCAATAAATTTAGCTGGTAACAATGCAAGATTCAAAATCGGTATTCAATATTTAAAAAAATTAAACTGTTAAAAAAACTGTAAAAAGGTACCGTTGTAACTACTAAGGTTGTGTTTTAAAGTAAAACCATGTTTACCTTGCTGTGAAATTGTTGACGAAGCAAAGGGACATAATATACTCTTAGGCTGGGTTGTTTGATCGTTAGTAATAGTTAAAAATCGAAAGAAAACCATACTTTAAAATTTAAAAAAGTACAATCATTACAGACCACATTACATTATTATAAAATATGATTTGGTCATGTGGAGCAAATGAGTGATGAAAAAACGACTAAAAGAAGTTTAAATGCAAGTGTGCTTGGATGTAGAAACCGCAGAAGACCGAAAAAGACATGGCAAGACCAAGTACGACAAGTAGTTGAAAGTGGTCATGTGAAAAGTCGGAATAATCGGCGTATGTGCATGAGAAGATGTATGAATGTAAAGGAAGCAAAGGAAGTCTGTCAGGACAGAGTGGTATGGCGTTCTATCCTCTCTTCTTACCCCTACGGGGAAATGGCGTGATGGTTAGTTAGTTAGTTGAAATATGTTAGTTCACATTTATTTCTCAGTTATATGGCTGAGAATCGCGAATCGTGGCGCTATACTAGGGCCTGATCTAAAAAAGCATCTTTTTAACCGTCCACGACTGCTAATAACTCGCCATAACTACGCGGACTTGACTTGGAAAGATGATTTGAAGATAGCAATCATTTGATTGGCTTGGAAGCAATATGTGAATGTGGAACCCGTGTTATGCTTCTCATAATGAGTGGATATAAATATGTAATTTGTGAGCCATGATGAGCTAGAGTCAAACTAATGTTTATTTATTTATTAGCACATATAAGCCTGATGGCATTTACGTTGCATCAAAAGTACATTTATTTAGTTAATTTTCAATTTTATAAAAAGCAAGTTGTAAAAAGTTAAAAAATACAAATATTTAAAGTTAATAAAAAGGAAATCACAATTCAAGATTACTTGATCGAGCTGCCATAAATTGGGTTTAACATTGAGCGCTTATTGTTTTGCAGAGTGTTAGATATAATATCAGCAGTCTTTTCATATTTATTGCCTAATGAGTGTAATCGTTATATAGTCGAGTTACTGTGTTGGTTAGATGTTGAACCAGGACAATGAAACAAGAACTTACACCTGGTATTTACGGAAGGCACTCTAAAATTAATCAATTCTATTAAACTAGGGACATCATAGTAAGAGTTTATTATTTTACATAAAACCATATTCCATTTTGTAGCTTTATTTCTGGAATAAACGTTTTCAAAATAGTTCATATTGTTTTCAGAATAGCCCACAAGAATACATATTAAAAAAATAGATTCAACAGTGTTAAAAAGATTGTCTCATGGCATAAAAAACTTCTTCATATTTTCACTGTATTCTGTTTTAAAAAAACACTTTTTTCGTTTGAAAACATCTACACACTTTAATGCTCGTTTACACGGATTTCACATTACGACTATTCATAAATATTTTCAGCGTACCAGTTGAGATGCGGATTTGAGTCGCGCATTTCAAATATGGCTGGGGGTGTCCTGCCTCCTGCCCCTCCCTCGACAGCGAAACCTTTTGAAATTATTTAAAGCTATTTTATGTTCGAATCTGCAAAGCTATGTGTGAAAGCTCAGTTGCTTTTATCGAAATTCACCAAAGCGCTTATTCCAAAAATTATTATGGATTTGGTGGAAAACGCGGGGTTTGTTGTAAAGGGAATGCGCATTTGTATGCAGAGGGTGTGTGTATAAAGGCATTCGAATTTTAAGCAATGTTTGCTAGTTCCGTAAAATTGCGTAATCATTACATTTATTTTATGTTTATGTATTTTACTTGCTTTTTGGGTGTTTTTTTCAAATTCAGAGATATCTGGTACAGCGATAGTTTTAATTAATAGTAATTTATTTTTGCATCATCGCATCGTTGAAAACACACGGATTAAGTAAAAATGAAAACTAAAAATTATCATACAACAACAATACAACAGTCAGGTAAAATAGAAAATAAAATAAAGTAAAAATAAAAAATCAATAATGAATAAAAAAAAAATACGAAAAATAATGAAAAAGGAAAATGAATAAATGTCTCATTAAATAAATGAAACACCGTTTTTATTTTTTAAAAAGGAAGTAATGTTAAAAGAAAGCACAACTGCGTGATTGTAAACATATTTTGAATTTTAATCACAAAAAATTGTATTTTTCAAGTTACACGAGAAATTTGGAAGGGAATTTATTTTATAAGATATCATTAATTAATTAGTTAAGTGGCCACAAATCATTATTACAACATTCCCCCGGCCACCTAATATTATCCGCCAATATGTGTAAAATGGCGCGACGCTTTACGGTAATATCTGTCATACTAAGAAAATTGCTAAGCATTTCATGAAATTAGTAAATTTTGAATATCGAATTTACCGAATTATCCAATTCTTTTTCTATATTTGACAAACCAAAATGTTGTTTACAAAACACATAAGTTACACGAGTTTATTTATTTTATAAGTTATCATTAATTATGAAGTATATTTCAAATCATTATTTGCCCGGCCACTAAAGTAAAATTCCGAATGCTAAAAAATCAACAAAATTAGTAAATTTGAATTAATTTTAAAATAATAAAGTAAATAAATAAATAATTAAGTAAATTGAATGTAGTTGAAATGCGATCTCAATCAGGCGAATGTGTGGTAAAAAAACTATGTATGATAGGTGCACTCAAATGTGTTAAAAATGTATAGAGCAGAATGCAAGGCTGAGATAAGCATTATCGGCAAAAATTAAGAAAGGTCTTTTACGTTGGTTCGGTCATGTAGAGCTAATGGATGATGAAAGAACGGCTAAAAAAATTTATGATGCGACTGTGCCTGGATGTAGAAGTCGAGGAAGGCCGAGAAAGACATGGCATGATCAAGTAAAACAAGTGCTTGAAAGTGGGCATGTAAGAAGTCGGAATAATCGACGTGCGTGCATGAGAAGATGTATGAATGTGGAGGAAGCAAGAGAAGTATGCCAGGACAGAGTGGTGTGGCGTTCTATCCTCTCTGCCTACTCCTTCGGAGAAGCGGCGTGATGGTTAGTTAGTTAGTTGGTTATAATATAGAAGGAAAGAAAATTATACAATTTTTTTTTAAATTTTTTTTTTTGTAGTGCGGAAGAAAGTATTTCACTTTTAACATTCTCTGTATAATAATATAATGCGTAATATTTTGTCAATAATAGACTTGTATTTTGTACTTAACCTACAAAAACACAAACATCTTTCCAAGGATAATCCTTAATACATTTCAGGACCAAAACAGGCTCTATAGCAACGTAACAAAATATTGCCTAATCAGTTCTGACAAGGACATCAAGATAGGATAAAGGTAGCTCAGGAATCACCTGCGCGCTGTAACTTAATATTATTCTGAAGGAATTAAATATAAATAGGTAACCGTAGTCTAGGAGGGCGGGAGTTAAGGGATGAAGGTAGGAAGTTAAGGGTGAGAAACGGAGGTATGAAACGTGACGACTCTGTACTATGGTCGCCATTAAATTTGGGGACAAATTTTACTTTTTTTACAACCTGGTGAACCATTTCCTTATTTATGTTAATTGAAATTCGTTAGCTTATTAGTATACGTAGAAGCGAATTTTTAGCGCTAACTAAAGAGACTGAGCTATACTTTTAAAATTGAAAGAGTATAGTTTTTATAGTGTGATACCTAGGACTGGCGCTGAAGCGTAAGACTGATCATCTGGCCTTCGTGAAACAATTTTTTTAAGATTCACTGCATTTGTTTGTACCGATGCGGTGCCTTATGCACCATTGGGTGCGGATAAGGGAGAGTAGTAGTAGTTTGCACATCTGAAGTTTTTTTTTTTTATCAAGGTAGTTTTTCTGACGTTTTTTTTAGGAATAAATATTGTCCTTTTGTCCACATTAACGAGCTGAAAAAGCATAGTGATCTTTATGTAAGCCGTAACTTGTAGATACTGTTGTCGGAAAACGATTTTTGTTTAAAATAAAATGAAATGTTTTTCAGCTAAGTACTGGTGAAACCCAGAACTTAAACGTATTTAAAAAATGAAGAAATGAATACATTGATTTGTTAATCGTTTTTAAAAATGGGTTGGGTCACGTTTGGGTCACAATCCCTAATTAGACAATAACACCAACACACTAGACTTCATAAAAGATAAGTTTATACAAATTTATCTATAAAATTGATTTTGTTTTAGCTATTTTCATTTTAAAAAACATTGATATTTTGCGCACACGTATTGCATTTCCATACTAAACGAACTTTGTACGCATTGTTTTTGGTATAATCGAAATATTTAATAATGGCTTTGTGAATTAAGCCCCATCCTTTGCGCACTGCGAAATTCACTTATTGGTTGATTATTCCATTGATCCATTACCTGGTTAATTAAAAATTCCGCCATTAGCGAATTTCAAGTGATTAACCAATTTCCGGTGGCGCACACTACGCATGGCTGTCGCATTTCCGGCCACGTGACCATTCTTCGTAATTCACTTATCGGTGGTTCAGAATAGCATTTATTTTTAAAAATGTAATAAAAATAACAAAAAAGAAAAAGGTAATCCTAAATAGTGAATATATACACGTTACCGTATTACATATCGTTTTAAAGTACGTAATTCTTTTGATTTTAATAAAAAATACTGTTGTAACTGCCACTATAAGTAGCAATGAAAAGAAAAATGCAATTTTATCTATTTATTTAGCAAATACCCTTTTTAAAAATGAATTATTTCACAAAATATTAGACGAAAGTGAAAGAAGGTAAATTACATATTTCTATTGTATTGACTCGGAACTCCATAAAATCCTCAATAAAACATCGTTTTCAATAAATATACGAGTATTGTGTTCAGTTACAAAAAAACAGATCATCTTGCTTTCATATAACAAACTATCAAGATTCACTGCACTTAATGCATAAATGCAGAACTCTATGCACTTTTGTAGTGGTAGTAGTTTCAAATGATAAAACAGAGCAAAAGACTTTTACTTATTAGAAAAATAAGGTTTTTGGAATTGTATTACATAACGCTAGTACGTTATGTAATATTATTCCATTATTATAAGTTGAGCCTGTATAATACTGAACATAAGATAATAAGAAGGGGTGGTTTGTATCGCCACACAAATTTTCATTAAAAAGGCTCTAAAAAGTATAATATAATATGCTGACTAGCTTAAATTGTTTTTCAAAATTAATATTCTTTATGAAATTTCGATTGTAGAGGCTAAAAAATGGTTTTAATTTTGAAATGGGGACGAAAAATGGTTATTTAAAATATTAAATAATAAATTTCTTCATTACGAGTAATTGATCAAAAAATTGAGAAAGTCATCATTAAAATTAATATTATTTATGAAATTTCGATTGTAGAGGCTAAAAAATGGTTTTAAGTTTTGAAATGGGGACGAAAAATGGTTATTTAAAATAATAAATAATAAATTTCTTCATTACGAGTAATTGATCAAAAAATTGAAAAAGTCATCATTAAAATTAATATTATTTATGAAATTTCGATTGTAGAGGCTAAAAAATGGTTTTAATTTTGAAATGGGGACGAAAAATGGTTATTTAAAATATTAAATAATAAATTTCTTCATTATGAATAATTGATCAAAAAATTGAGAAAACCGTTTTCTTTCATGGGACATATGGATTCTACAAACTGCCTCCTTCTTTCTTCCAAATTGTCTCCAGTTCCAGCACGTTCTTCCAAATCAGGTCCACGTTTCGTAGTTCTGATGCGAGTTTCCGACTTGTCCGAATTAAAGTAAATAAATAAAATCTTTTAAAATTAATAGTGTTGGAGCTTTTATGAAATAGGTACCGAAATATTAAAATTTCGATACCTTCAAAGCAGTAAATAACTACGACAGAAAGAAGAAAACAAGATGAGGTGCAGTAAATTTTGAATTTGGGGGTTCTAATCTGAAGTCCGCCACTTTACCTACTAGACCAAAATTATTACTACTAATATTTTTGTATCCGCACCCAATGGTGCAGAGAGCACTGAATTTGTACTCCAATTGCAGTGTATCTTGATCATTTATCACATAATGCCAAGATGATTAGTCTTACGCTTCATTGCCAGTCGAAGGTATCACACGATAAAATTAAAAAACTGTGTATTTCAGAAAGTAATAAAATTCTTCATTATGCAAATCAAGTGATAAGGGGTTCCAATAAATCAATTAGGCGAGAGCAAAGGGTAGTTATTAATAAGGTTCGGATCAGGTAAAGTGCGTAACCTGAGATAGTATCTCGGTTTATTATCCTCGGTGTGTCCTCCTGGGATCACGGAGACGAGTTATCGGTAGGCTTTGCTAAATTTACAGCGATAAGAAAGGACGTTATTAGGAAGTAAATTACATTATCATCGTTACGGATACCTGTAAGAAATGGGAGTATGCTCCCAAAGTGATATTAAAATATTTAAATTTAATGAAAATACGTATTATTTTTTCATGCAGTACCTACCTACTACTACTACTTTCCCTTATCCGCACCCAATGGTGCATAGGGCACTGCATTGGTACACCAAGTGCAGTGTGTCTTGATCATTTTATTACATGAAGGCAATACACATGAATTATTAATATGAAAATTTTATGTAAATAAATTTCATGTTGACCCCCTACGGGAATCGAACCCGCGACCTCAGGCACGGTAGCCTAATGCGCTACCAGTATGCTACGAGGCGGAAAGTACCTACCTATCTGTCCTAGTACCTACCTACCTATCTGTCCTAGTACCTACCTAGGACAGATCTATTTTTTTAAATGGAATTTAAATTTACTTTTTGGCTTTCTTATGATGTAAACGGTTAAAATATTATTTCGTCAAGTGGATTTTCTTTCATTGACTCTAAATCTCGATATTTTGTATGTATATTGTGTTAGGATCAGGTGGGATACATCTGGTGTGGACCAAAGGTAACTTCTGGAAAACTAATCATGGAGAAGGTCGACTATTGATAGACATCAACAGTCTCTCCTATTAACTTGACGTGCGTTCGGCATTCTGTGTTCTATTTTATTTTATTAATTTCCTTCCTTCAGGACAGATCATTAATGATTGTACCATTATGTAATAAATTACCAAGGTTCGCTGCACTTCTACAAAGGCATTGTCCTGCGGAACATTATGTGTGGATTAGATAATGAATCGTGTCTGCTTCGTGGTGTAGCGGATAGCTCGTTGAACTATCATGCACGAGGTCGCGGGTTCGATTCCCGAGTGGAGTCAATATGAAATATTTATAAAAATATTTCATATATGTTGAAGCGTAATACTGATCATGTTAAGTAACAAATTTAATGATAAATATTAACTGCACTTAGCGAATCAATGTACCATTGTGTGCGGATAAGGAAGAGTATGTGTTAATCATATTGGCATATTTATATCAAAAAGTTTTTTTTTTTGTTACGAACTTTTTTTTAATGTTCTTGATTCCTTCTAATTTGTGTTATAAAATGATCAAGATACAATGCATTTGGCGTACGAATGCAGTGGCCTATGCACCATTGCGAATAAGGGAAAGTAGAAGTAGTAGTAGTAAAAAATCGTCGTAAGAAAATTGCATACTTTTATGAATTGAATTGAATTTTTATTACTGAATTATCATTATTTTGTGTAACACAAAGCAGGAATTAATTGAAAATTACAAAATTTTTCCATAAATTAACGATTTTTTTGTTTTTTCTTCTTGTGTGCTGCTGCTGTCTCCCTTCTACTCGGACGCATCGGCCGATGGAGTGGAAGAGAGATAGATGCGTCACAAACCAAACGCTTAGGCCGATCGTGCCTCTCTATCGCTTGTTCCGCGCTCTCGCTTGCACACTCGGCTCAGGTGGAACGTGATAATGAGTCATGCTCTTTCGAGTGATTGATTGATTGATCTTATGAGTCATGACGTTATCACGTCAAAAAATAGAATAAAACACGCAGATTAGTTGGCAGTTTTACAAAACAAACGGTTATTCTAAAACTATCGTACAAAATATGTATGGCTTTATAATATCATGGTGTAGGCAAGTAAAACCTCGTTGGTCCAAAAGCAGAAATACCTGAAAGTTTTCCTAACTCTGGCACGTGAAAATAATCAATTCAATACCACAGTAAAACAGTCGTTTTCTCAAAAGTAGTTGCAGTCATGACTTCCCATCTCCTTCCATTTCTTAACTCCTGGTACTTTCCTTTCCAGTTAAAGGAAACCGCTTCAGCGTTTACGACCAACCCAGTTTAAGTGGAGAAAATTGTTTGAAAATTACTTTAAAGATTTTATTGAAGCATTTTTGCTAATGCCCTAACTTCCAGCGGGAACAATTGAATATAAAATTATACTTAAATTAATAGTAGCGCTGAAACACGCAAAATGGAAATTAAGATTATTTTAATATGGATTTTACTAAAGACACAGTTACAAGTTTTATTTTATTAGCTCAAAGTTCTTTATTTTTAAATAAATTTAATTTTACATGGATTTTACAGTGAAACATGCAATTTCTTGCCGAAATAAAAACATATTTAACAAAATAGATTTACTAAATGTTATTATTGGTATTAAAAGATCTCAGCAGATATTTGTTCGTATACCTATAATTCTTTAGACAGGAATAAGGTACATTCAGGCATTTATAGAACTGACGTCCTGTAATAAACAGGGTTTAGGGATCATTTATAAATTTTATATATGTAATGTAATTTTATTTATTTATGAAATCCTAAAAAATTGACAGTAGATAGATATATGTACACTGTACACATACCTAAACACAATAATATTTATTAAAATTTTGCTTCTGCATTTTTTTAACATTTATTTACAATTTCATTCTTATTGTGATTACAAATACTACAATTATATAGTTTTTTTAAGCCATTAACGGAATTTAAGATACCTAAATATAAAAAAAACGATTTTTTTAATCCCATTAATTAATGTTATATTTTATTACTGAATAATCGAAAATGTTATTCGAAGAGTCGTTGATCGTTTGACACCTAAAATGGGGCAAAGTCGGAATACCAAAAACAAGATGGTCTGACGACCTAAAGGACATCGTTGGAGTATAGTGGCGGAGCTTGACTAGGGATAGGGATGAATGGAGAAAAAAGGGAGAGGCCTAGACAAAGATCGAATATTGGAACGAAGATGGCCTAGGAAGAAAAAATAGCATCAAAAACGAAAAAAGGTCAAACAAGTAATTATGCACAGCGCTTGGTGCACAAATGCAGTCAAAAGGTGCAAATTATAGAAATAGGGTATTGATTTTATTCTTCATAATAATTAAATATACACGTGATTTTCACAATAAAATATCTTCCCAGACATCATATAAAATAAACTTGTTCTCAAATCACGAGAACAAAACAAAGTTAACACTTAAGGCTCTCCACATTAATAATTTACTATGAAACAAAGCCTTAGACCAGACCGCCTAATCAGAATTTCCTTTCGGATCCTTGGAACCAGATAAGGCCCTGTGATGTGGCGGAGATCTGACGACGGGCCCTTGTATGCTACCGAAACTCACAATCTGACGAGGGACAGTGTTCTATAGGCGTTGAAACAATTCAAGAGATAGCTTTGTAACAAACTTTCCACGAAATAGGATTCCACGAAAGTTTCTATGATCGAATTTCTAATCAGGATTTTACCGAATTCTTAATGCAGTTAGTGGTCTTTAAATGAAGCACTGTCATAGAACTCATTCATAGAACTCGACGTACAAGCTCGACGTACAAAACTCGACGTACAAGCGGGAAACCGGTGAATCTATATCATATTTGGAGTCAATTTTGTAGAATAATTTTTTTTGAAAAACTTGAGTAAAAACGTTCAAATTAACAACAAACAGTCAAATTAATAGTATCCATAAAAAAAAACACAAAACAAAAAACCACATTTAATAAGAATTAGTGCCATTAAACTTTATCTGCAGTAGTATTGAAAGCATTTATGAGGGGGAAAAAATTTTTTTTCACTCTGATTCAAAAGTCATATTACACATTATTCGACTCCAAATACGATGTAGATTCACCAGTTTTCGGGTTGTACTACGAGTTATGTTACACCATGTATAACGCGTAATTCAATATAAA
>JAGVSP010000852.1:0-98627 GCA_022494985.1 Micrasema minimum
AACTCTTTTTTTTAAAATAATAAACTTCGTTAAACTTCAAGTCCAAGTGCCTTTTTAAAACTAATTTCAACTTTTAATTCTGCTTTCAACTTGTAACTATCACCTTTGTCCTATACCTTTGTAATATTACCTATATAATTTACTAGTTTTAATATTAATATATGTAAATTAATTAACTTCAAAATATTTTATTTTTTATGTAAGTCTGTAACTGTAGGAGACTAGAATAGAACCCAAACCGTTCATGCGCTTGGTAGCTGCAAAACGTTGTTGTGGTCTAGCCTCTTTATTGTACAGCGCTCTTGAGGCGATTTCTCACGAAAATAGCGCTTTATAAATCATCCTTAAATAAATAGAGTTAATGATGATGGGATAGTTAGCAAGATACAATAACGTTGCCTGTTTGTGTGGTTGCAGTCCCCCCCAACGGGCTGGTGATCTACTGCGGAACCATCGTGACGGAGGAGGGCAAGGAGAAGAAGGTCAACATCGACTTCGAGCCCTTCAAGCCCATCAACACGTCGCTGTACCTGTGCGACAACAAGTTCCACACGGAGGCGCTCACGGCGCTGCTGGCCGATGACAACAAGTTCGGCTTCATCGTCATGGACGGCAACGGCGCGCTGTTCGGGACGCTGCAGGGCAACACGCGCGAGGTGCTGCACAAGTTCACCGTGGACCTGCCCAAGAAGCACGGCCGCGGCGGGCAGTCGGCGCTGCGGTTCGCGCGCCTCCGCATGGAGAAGCGCCACAACTACGTGCGCAAGGTGGCCGAGGTGGCCGCGCAGCTCTTCATCCTGCAGGACCGGCCCAACGTGTGCGGCCTCATCCTCGCCGGCTCGGCCGACTTCAAGACGGAGCTGTCGCAGTCCGACATGTTCGACTCGGTAATTATGGATAATTTGTATAGCGCCCTTTTCCTCAAGGGCGCTTTAAATATTGAATAGGGTTCTTCCCGATTACACGAATATTCTTAAAAACGTTATAAATATTTAAAAGTGATCACAATGATCAAAAATGTTGTTTTTATTTATAAAATTTATGTTTTAAAAACACGAAAATACGAATGATTTTTTAACGCCTATTATTGGTTAATGACGTCATACCCGTCACCATGAAATGCGTGAAATTCATTACGAAGTGGGCGCCTATATTGCTGTGACGTCACACCGCATGCGCGCCAAATGAAGGATTTTGCGAGCGATTTGAAAAAGCAATATTTCAAACCGCGCAAAAAATTCATATGACATCGTAAAAATTTAAAAAAAAATTCCCTTGATAATAAAAAAATAAAAAATCGGTAAGAACCGGGGGGGGGGGGGGGGGGGGGGGGGGGCAATTTAACAGCTCGGGAAATTTAAAGTAAGTGTCAACTCAATTTCTGAGTAGAAAATACCATTATCAAAAGATTTTTGAGAACATATAGGTCTTAAGTTTTCTTTCGAAACATCACTTCACTCTCACAGTTGCGCACTTCTGGTGGGAGAGCATTCCAAGCCACAGGGCCCGCAACCGCAAAAGCGCGCTCTCCAAGTTTTGTGCGCTGATTACTAGATCCGACCCTCCCTCTCGTTAGCTGATAGCCACCAAACCTAACCTGACCCGCACCTCCGTGTTACAGAGACTGCAGACCAAGATCATCAAGCTGGTGGACGTGTCGTACGGCGGGGAGAACGGCTTCAACCAGGCCATCGAGCTGGCCGCCGAGTCGCTGCAGAACGTCAAGTTTATACAGGAGAAGAAGCTCATCGGCCGTTACTTTGACGAGATCTCGCAGGTGACTATATATAACCAACAGAAATGCTTTATGCGCCGCAGCGCCGATCGGTCCCGCGGCCAGCATGCCCGAGGACCTTTGCAGCGCTGCCAGATTAAGGGCCGGGCCAGCGAGTGTCGGAGTTACCATCTCCCACACTTTTATGAACCTAGCCGACATATATACTATACCAATTCCAAGTGTTTATTTTACTTTTGACAGCTTGATTATGTATCGATTACGGATGTCCTAATGCGTTTACCGAATCGATTTCTCATAAAAAAATCGACTTTATTTATGAAGTGTTTCAATCAATTTGATACATTTATATTTTATTTTTGCCCAACATTTTTGTAGTTTATAAACATACCCAGACGTTTTTAAAGCAGAGTTTATATTACGAAAGCGCTGTCGTAAAACTTTTTTTTTTTAACAGTCTTTATTCAATAAAAAATATTACAAAAAATACATAATCTCTTTACAAAAATGCAACTTTTTAAATACAGTCCCGATAAACTCCTTAATTGGAGTTTGTCATCGGGTGCAGGAGCTACAGAAAACCCAAATATGCATAGGACTATTTTATTGTCGTAATGTAAATTGAGAAATTCTGTGTCGCGACAAAGAAAAAAAAAACCAATAGGTTTTTAATTTAAATTGTTTTTTATATTTTTTCTTGGAAGAAATCAACTTGAATAATCCTCGTCGCATAAGTGGCTCAATAAACATCGATATCGATAAATATCGGAGCTAAAGAACATGTGCTTCACTATCGTAAAAAAAAAAACATGAAGTATTGCATTTTTCAGTCTATGGTCTGCCAAATAATTACGGAACTTTATAGGCGCCCATGTGTCAAAAGTAAAATAAACGCTTGGAAGAGATATAATAACTAATACGACTATAGACTGGCTAGATGCGGATGTTTGTGATACGAAAGTGCCTCTATTTGCAGGACACGGGGAAGTACTGCTTCGGCGAGGAGGACACCCTGCGGGCGCTGGAGCTGGGATCCGTGGAGACCCTCATCTGTTGGGAGAACCTGGACATCCAACAAACTGGATGAAAAACTGTGTGCTAGTGTCAGATTCTCACTGTGCGCTAATTCCACACAGTTTGGGGGCGCGCGCATCACCCGCGGCCATTACCACACTATAATACGTAGAATATTCAATAGTATCGCTAATATTACTAATCAACTTTGATCAACTTTTACTATGGCGAATATGAATATAATGTAATAAATAATATGAACTGAAATCCTAGATCGAAATTCAAAATATCGAATAACGACTATTTGACAGATGAGTAATGTTGCCAAATTGTAAAGTCGATAGAAGTTCCTAAAGTTATTCATAATTATGTTGAATTTATCTGCGCCTATAATTGCATAAAATAAATGCTTTCAAATTAAAATTACTCCAAAATCGGTAAATCGGTTGTACATTTTCAGTATATTCGATAAATCTCCACAAAATCGATAGATATGCAAAAAATCGATAAGATAGGCGACGATAGAGATTATTAGTATGGCAACATTTATGGCAGTCCGACTGTGTATTCTATGGTCCGACTGTCGCGTTCTGCGCATGCCTACAGACAGTAAACTGTGCCGTGTAAAGATAAAATTCACACCGCGCAGTTTTTATTGGTCAGAAAACGGTACAAGAAACTGTGTGTTTTTCTGAACAAGAAAGTCCCGTATAAAGTGGGTGTTAAGTGTGGGTGCAGTGTGCAGTAACGGTGTTGCGCTCCCCAGGTACGTCCTCAAGTCGCACTCCACCAGCATGGAGACGGTGCTGCACCTCACCCCCGAGCAGGAGAAGGACAAGTCGCACTTCACGGACAAGGAGAGCGGCGTGGAGCTGGAGCTGGTGGAGAGCCAGCCGCTGCTGGAGTGGCTGGCCAACAACTACAAGGCCTTCGGGACCACGCTGGAGATCATCTCCGACAAGAGCCAGGAGGGCAGCCAGTTCGTGCGCGCGGGTTCGGCGGGATCGGAGGTAACGTACCACCCATTACTAACTATACTTGTATCTAATGGATTATATCGTGGGTATACTGGCAAAAAACGCTAACTCGAAAATATGCTGTTTGGATTTAATGATGCAGTATTGTTAAGTTTTTAAAGCTCTACAATCGGCAGAAACACAAATTTTGGATAACTTATAAAGCGCTTTTTTTTCTGAAGTACCTAACCTAAAATCATATTTCTTTCTTTCTCTAAAATAACAAGGAAATACTGCTATTAACAATAAAAGTTTTCTAAGTATGAAAATTAATTACATGTTTGAAAAAATGAGAAATAATTAAAGTTTCATCTCATAATGCAATAGAATAAAAAAAAATTCTAAAAATTGGAAAAAAAAACTTAAATGCTTGATTTCTCAAAACAGGTATATTAGAGTTAACGTTTTTTGCCAGTATACCCACGATATATCACTAACTAAATTCTATTTCTCTTACTTTGTGCTGCCCTCTGGACGACGCTGGACTAAATCGTATTTATTACTACAATTTCTATATTAATTTCACTCATTCCTTAACATATTTGCATACACCTCTGTGTCATATTGATCTCATTTAAACCGCCATTTTGTTAACATTGTTGTTATTGTCTCGTGACCACGTCCCTCTAATTCTCGATGACGACGATCGTCCAGGCATACTCCGCTACAAAGTAGACTTCCAATCCTTCCAGCTGGACGAGCCGCTGGACGACGTAGACCTGGACGACTACTGAACAAGCGCAGAATCATGAATCGGCCTTTTTTAACGCTTAGAATAATAACGATTCCTAATATTAGAACACTCCGCTGTAATTATCATTTCACTCGCGTTTGGTTTCCCGCCATTTTGGGCTGCAAAGTTTCTCACATGTAAGCTAGGTTAGGACTGTCTTATTATTTGAGTATTTGATGGAGTAATTAGCACTGGGTCCTGAGTAGGAGTTGAGGTGCTCAAACTATATCCACTTACCGTTCCCAGAGTTCGTCTTGTATGAAACATAATATGGTCTCGCCCTTAGAGTAATGACGCGCAGGCTATAGAGGGGCCCTAACGGTCAAAAACCATTCTATGATTGTCAAACACGAAGTTGGCTATAGTTTGCAGCAAAACAAATGCCAATGTTTTACAAATGCCTAATGCGGCCTTGGCATATCGACAGTAATCAACTGTCACTATCAACAGTAAACATACTTTAATTTACAAATTGATCACCTAAATTTAAAAAACTGGTAAATAATGTAAATATGTTGTTGATAAAAGGAAAGTTTTTATACAAATAATACCCACGTTAGGACAATATATGCCAAAATCAATGTAAATCAAAATAATTATTTATCAAAATCAATTACCTGTGAAATGTGACTCCTTTAACACCTTTGACACTCTTACTGCTACAACCAAGCATACTACAATTCACCATTGCCGTTTTTGATGATTAAAATCAGGAAGTATCCACGTTATTTACTAGCAAAGCGACGAAAAGTGACCGTTACGCGTCTGTTGTCAAACAAATAATAATGGCCGCCAGCAGAGTGAAGTTGTTGCTAACCAAAAATTTGCAACGCTTCCGCTGTATGGGAAACGGCGAAAGGGCCTCTCTATAGCCTGGCGCGTCATTACTCTAAGGTCTCGCCCATAGTAAGTGTCATTTGACAAATAGTGGTTTTAAACAAAGTAATTGGGAAGGAGATTTGGTGTTTCTGCCCGGAACGCGTCGGGGTTGCGCGGCCAGTATCGCTCGCCATATTTGCCGATATAGATTATGTGATATACAGGGTGTAACAAAACTCGTAGTACAACCCGGAAACTGGTGAATCTACATCGTATTTGGAGTCGAATGTGTAGTATAACTTTTTCACACTCAGTTCTGGTACCAACCCTTATGTATGGAAGCGAAGCATGGAGTTGGAAAAATAAGGATGAAAGTAGATTGAATGCAGTTGAAATGCGATCTCTGTTGGTAAGACTATGTATGATAGGTGCACTAATGTTGAAATTAGAGCAGAATGCAAGACTGAGATAAGCATTATCCACAAAATTAAGAAAGGTCTTTTACGTCGGTTCGGTCATGTAGAGCGAATGGATGATGAAAGAACGGCTAAAAAAATATATGATACGACTGTGCCTGGATGTAGAAGTCGAGGAAGGCCGAGAAAGACAACCTGGAACAAGTGATAAGAAGTCGGAACAATCGACGTGCGTGCATGAGAAGATGTAAGAAGCAAGAGAAGTATAAGGACAGAGTGGTGTGGCGTTCTATCCTCTTCTGCATCGGAGAAATGCTCTCGAAAGGCATGTTAGTTAATTTTCTTCTCATAAAAGCTTTCGTAAGCGGGATGCACAATTTCTTATTTAAATGTTTTTTTTTAAATTTTATTTTCTTCATGGATAGTAATTATTAATCGAAAAAAAAATCAACTAAATTAAACGGAATATCCAAACCTTAAATACTTGTAAACGTTTAAGATCTGTTGTTGGACAAATATTTTAAATTAAAATTTTTGGTTCCTCTACCCTTTTTAAAATTTGATATACTTTGTCTCTCCGAGAATCAGTTTTATAAGATATGGCATCACTGCTTGGGGGCACACATGTGCAACTAACATCAAACATATTCAAACGTTCAAAATGCCCTTGCCAAAATTAATTGTACCACCAAATATATTTAGTCAAAGACAATGATCCAACAATGTTTAAATATTTAAAAGTATTACCTGTTAAGGGATACTGTGGAATAGAATCATTTGTCAAAATATGTTTGTTAATAACACATATAAAAATAAAAATTAGATCACACTTATACAACTAGATTCACATCCATGGAGAGATTAATTGTGTGCCCAAAAAACCAAAAATAAGTACGGGCAGAGAACTTTAGAATATTTAATTCCAAAAATATTTAATATGTTGCCCTATGAATTTAAATCGTGCAATAATGCTAAATAAAATTATTTCTATTCTAAGGGTTTGGTTGGAAGATAGAACTTTTTTATATTGATGCACCATAATTATATAATATATTGATTCACCATATGCATTATCTCTATTCCTTTTATGTATATTTTGTGAACTTTTTTATTTTTGTTGTATTTCTATGATAAATTTATTTTTTGCTAATGGCTCCTGATGACAAACGGCAAAATTGCGGTTTATCGGGACGGCATTATTTTCGTTTTTCTAATGTTATGTTTTATTTTCTTAATCAAGAACACTTCAAAAAAAAAAAAAAAAAAACATCATACGCAATTTTCTCAAAAACTATGGGTCAAATAAAAATAAAAAATCTACAAAAACGACTCCAAATATGATGTAGATTGACTGGTTTCCTGCTTGTACATCGAGTTTTGTTACACCCTGTATTGCCAAGTCGACACAGAGTTCATCGCCAAGTCTATTTGCCTGAATAGAGCAAGAATTCGCAAATCTGTCAGTGCTACCCGTTTGTCAATCGGTTCATCAATAAGCGAGATATAACCGATTATTAGACAATGACAACTTTGGCTATTAGGCGATTTTATTAAAAATGCATGTGATGACATCATTGTATGCTTTTTCATGCTAGCTCATAAAATTTTAACATTGAAGTTCGCGGTTGCTCTGTTTCATTGCGTTTACAACTGCAACTGGCCCATACCGACTTTCTCTGCACACAATCGCGCACACCGATATTGCCTTGTCATGTCAAAGCACTGTATATCTGCTGTAATACAGTAATACTGTTTTCATTGTAGCTAGTTTTTCCTTCACGCAATATAACCAAACGCGATAATTAGGATTAAGGATAAATATGTAAAAATTGTTCATTCATTTATTTATTATAATATTAAATTTTTTTTTTGCAAATATGTAAACATCTCAATTTCAAAAGCAGTCCTGGGGCATTGCAATGACAGCCCTATGAACCATTAGAAGACGCATATAACAGGAACTGCATTGATACGTGTTGTATCTTTTGCCGGAAATTGTAATAGTTATTTTTTTAATATCAGTCAGTTATTTTTTATTATTAGAAGTTGTAAATCTCCACCTTTTCCTAAGGTTCATAATCGCGTATAACTGATCTATATTTGGTGACAAATGGTGTTGTGTTTTCGTGATGGATTTTTCAACAACTTATGTCTCTAAATGAGTTTTCCATATTGTATCTGTTTTCGCAGTAGGTATGTGATATTTTAATTGTTGTTACGATAAAATGTTAGTATAAGGGCCAACTCCAACAAGAGTCTCATCATCAATAAAGACTTTTCTAATCAATATTTTCATTCATCATTTTTATTTACAAAATGGCGTTTATCTAAAAACGCCATTTTGTTGTGTTGCTATTAGTAAGACTCTTACATAAATACAGAGGCCTGAAAATACAAGGAAGGTGTACCAATGCAGTGCCCTATGCACCATTGGGTGCGGATAAAGGAAAGTAGTATTCTTGATTATAAGACTGTTTAAATTTTTAAAAAGTCTGAAAATTAAATTAATTTTTGACTCGTATATCAGTAGGGTTCTTCCCGATAGCATGAATATCCTTGAAAACGTTATAAATATTTCAAGTATATTTTTACTATTCCGACGATACAAAACACAATGATCAAAAATTTTGTTTTCATTTATAAATTTGTGTTTTAAAAACACGAGAATACTAATGATTTTTAATGCCCGTTATTGGCTAATGACGTCATACCCGTCCACCGTGAAAGGCGTGAAATTCATTCCGTAGTGAATTCCCTCGATATCGTAATTTTTCAATCAATTTTTGAAATAATTTTTAAAAAATGGGGAAGAACTTAATTAAAATGATTTGGTAAATTAATCGCTAAGTATTGTTTGACAAGTAAGTACAACTTATTTGGGGGATACTTCACTTTACGAGGTAGAGCTGTCAAAATTCCACAAAAGTTTTTACTCTCTGGATTATAGAGGTACAGCATAGAAATGGGCAAAGCTGTGATTGGTTGGATTTAAAAATCTTAACCTACTGTATAAATTTAGCTTTTAAAAAGCTATTTGATTTGAAATTATTTTCAATTTGACATCTCAACAGAGACGAGAAATTTGGAAGGGAATATGGATATCTAGGCGTTTACAGGGCTTATTCCAGTTTTTGTCTACAAGTATTTGGACACGCTCAAAATGTTGTTTATGAAATTATTTTATTTTACCTAACCTATCTTAACCTACTGTATAAATTTCATAACCTAGATTTACCAATAGAATAGTCCTCATAAAAGTTACCTCTTAAAGTGAAGTATCCCCCTTATTTGACCGTCTCGTTGTATTTCCAGGCCTCCAAACATACTTGAATCCTTTGTCATTATTTTCTTTATTTATTTATTACACTTCACATTTAATATAATCACCATAATGGGATGGCGACTCGATTATGCTGAATTTAGCGTGTATATCCCAATACAGAGAGGGTAGAGTGGTGGTTGTCAGTTGGCCCTTACTGTACTGTTGGCTGTACTGCACCGCAGCCTCCTATCTGCCCCAACAAACTGTGTAACGTACTGTAATACACTGTACAATAAATACATTGCATTTTGTACACTATTTGTTTCTTGTCTTATCTCCCGAGACCCCCAATATCTGAAACAGGTCATTTGTTATGCTCACAGAGCGATGTGTATTGTGAAGCCCGCTATATACGGGACAGTTTTCTGCGCAGTATTCTATGCAGTCTGAAAACGGTCCCGTATACAACGAAAACTGTTTAAAAAACTGCGTGCTTATGTCAGATTTAAGCTGACATGACAGTTAATGTTTTTTATGTAAACGTTTAAGTAGACATTGGTTTATTGTATGCTTTTAAATACGTAAAAAGGCAATAACATATTTACATTATTAGCTAAATATACAATTTCCTGAGAGCAAACATACGATAATAACTTACAATCGCGTTTCAAAAATACACATATTTAGCGTGTCTTTTGACAGACAGTTTTCTGAACAAGAAACTGACAGTTTTCTGAAACTGAAACTGTGTAGTTTTTCTGAACAAGAAACTGTGTAGTTTCTGAACAAGAAACTGTCCCGTATACAGCGGGCATAAGTGTAAGTGTGGTGCAAGTGTTGGGAAATGGGTTCTGAATATTTAAGCGCAGGAGGAATAATATATGATATTATTGATATCCCGACAGAGACGGAGAAACTCTGGAAACGGATGTGGGTTATCTAGGCGTTTACAGGGCTTACGACCTGTCATTGGCTGGGTTAAGTGGCCACTTGATGTACTACAACTTTCCCCGATCCGCCCATCATCTGATAACCATATATATATATGACAAATTTTTGGAACTACTATTTAAAATGAAATTTGTACAGAACCTTCCACATTTGAGTTTGTTTTTTGACAATTTTCAAAATTTTTTCTCTCTGGTGACATCTGTTGAGAAGATTGTTAAGCATTTTTGGCAATCAACCACTTAACCCAGCTAGGCGTTAACAGGTCATAAGCCCTGTAAACGCCTAGATAGAAATCGTCTTCGTCATTCCGCTTCACAGAGTTTTTCTATGCTGGTGTCATCCGTTGAGAAGATTGCAAAGCGTTTTTTTTTTGGCAATCATCTTTTATAAGTGTAAATATATATTTGTCGCTACTAGCACATTTCTCGAGTGAATGTTTTCTTCTGGAAAAGCGGAAAAATACAGCGTAAAATGGCCAAAGTATCGGCGCCAACCGTTTGTCAGCGGGTTGATTAATAAGCGAAATAGAATCATCCAAACTTTGGATATTGGAAGAGATCAACCAATTGACAAACGGATAACACTGATGCTTTATTTCACCTACTTTAGGAGATTCTTGTTATCAACTATCGATGGAAGGAATGAGAAGGAACGGCCTGAATGTAGAAGTTGGAAGTGTGATACCTTGAACTGGTAATAAGATGATCAGGATACACTGCTCCAGATAAACCAAAATACCTACTATTTGTATTGATGAATTTCAAATTGCATTTTTTTTCTTCTTTAACGCTTCAAATGAGGACCGGTGGAACTTAAGTGACATTTTACATGGAATTAATCCAAGTATGTGTGGTTAGATAAAGATAATCTTAGGTTTTAAGCCACACTGACTCAAATGCCAATATTCATTCCGAAAAATTCATTTTAAATATTGTAAATCACAACTTGCTCAGAGACATGCACATTTTATTGCCTCCAGTTTAATTAATTCTTTTTCAACTGACAATAAAATGGCATTGTCGAATTTTCCTAATTTTTCACCTTTAAAAAAATTAACACAAAGTTGGATACATAGTGTAAAGGTTTGTTTGTTTGTACATTTTTATTTAGCTATAAAAAAAAAAATTCATACAGCTAATATATTACATAAAAATTTATTATAGCATTAGTATTTTTTACTTAGCTTGCTTCTGAATTCATTTAATCCGTTTATTTGTTTGACGGTCTCCGGTAGTTCATTATACCTTTTGAATCCTTTGTACATTATGCTGTTCTGAGTACATGTCTTAGATCTATTGATTGTCTTTAAATTATTTTGAATTCTATTTTATACTCATGGGTGTTGCGGTTAAACTGAACCTTTGTCATAAAATAATCTGGTAATAAACCATTTAGCATTTTATGAATAAACACCATTGTATTCAAATCAATCTTTTCTTTCACGGATATCATTTTTCTTTTTTTTTTTCTTAATTTTTGAATATCTGTTACGCTTCAGAATTATTCTCATTGCTTTATTTTGTTGGATCTGTACAAATTTGACCTTTGTTTTAAAAATAATACTGTAGCACAGTAATCAATATGAGGACCATATTGATAGAAATGTAGAATCATTCTTTACTATAAAGACCATAACTATAACATAATCTATGTCATTTTTTTATTCATATATTATAATTATTTCCCCTCTTCTTCTTCCGGTATAAAGATACCAATATCTTGTATTCTTTTTTTTTAAACTATCTTGTTTACATTATCTGTTATTTTTCCATTTTTACATGACTTTATTTTTCTCTTTTGCCACGTTCATACTGTTTGACTTTCACAGTATACCCACAAACAGGCTATGCCTTGGTGGGATTTTTGTTTATTTATTTTTTTAATGTATGTGTGTTTTTATTGTATTTCTTTGTAAACAAAAATTTTCGTTTTGAAAAAAAAAAAATTAAAAAAATTAATAGCAAAATAAAATGGAGAAATATGCTTTACTCTCGTCTTTGTTAATAATTAGTAATTAATACAAAAATGTTGAATCATTTCATATAAAAAACAAAAGTCATAATTTTGGCAGGCTGAGATCAGCAACTGGCAACTCGCCACATTGGTTGTAGTATTGAAGAGTAACGTTTTTGTTTCCAGGGCTTCTCAGATACAAGGTGGATTTCCAATCTATGCAGCTGGACGAGGAGGAGGTGTACGACATATACGACATCGATGACTACTGAGCTGGGCCCATCGCCCATCACCCATCACCGTCGCCACCTATCAACTAGAAAACTAACTAAACTACTTGCCTATCATGTTCATACTAGCTATATTTACCTACCTTCAAGTGGTAACACTGGCCATTTGAGAAGCATTCTTTTTGAAAGTAAAAGGTCTTTAAAAGGACATTGAGAGAAGGGTTAGTGCCGGAAACAGAGTTAATGGTGCCTTGAAATCCATAGTGGCAAATAAGAAGATGCAAAATTGGCAGTACACAACGGAGTTCTGGTACCGACCCTTATGTATGGCAGTGAAGCGTGGTGTTGGAAAAACAAGGATGAAAGAAGACTGAATGCTGTTGAAATGCGATCTATGTATGATAGGTGTACAAATGTCCAAATTAGAGCAGAGTGCAAGGCTGAGATAAGCATTATCCACAAAATTAACCTTTTACGGCCGAGAAAGACAACCTGGCATGACCGAGTACGTCGAGTACTTGAAAGTGGACATGTGAAAAGTCGGAATGATCGGCGTATGTGCATGAGATGTATGAATGTGCAAAGAAAGTATGTCAGGACAGGTAAGTGGTATAGGCGTTCTATCCTCTCTGCCTAATGGCATGATGGTTAGTTAGTTAGTTTACGGTGGTCTGGTCACGTGGAGGCAAGTGGTGTGTGTTGGTATTCCTCAGCCGCCTTCCTCTTGTAACGTTGGGACGGCAGGTGGCTACTCTGCAGGACATTGTGGTGAGTGAATGGTAGAAATTATTCCTACAGTCACTCTTACTCCAAGCTCCGTATAAAATTACAGTGAATAATGAAGTGTATATTAAGTGTAGCAGTTTTTGTGTCTGAAAACAATATTAATGTAGGCGAGCGACGATATTAGCAGCGGAATCGTGCACCATCTGTTAGAGAAAGTAAATGCCATACATCTGTATCTCCGTGGTTAAATAAATTACTACCAACATACTACGACTATATCTCTTCCAAGCGTTAATTTTACTCTTGACACATGGCGCCTATAAAGCACCCGTAAATTTTGTCAGGCATAGACCATAGATTTTTTAGTTTTATCGACAAATGTATTTGCAATACTTCATGTTTATACGCGAAGGATTATTCGAGGTGACATGTAAAAAGAATATACAATAGCAAGGAAATATTCTTTAGATATTCGGTATATTTCTCGAAACCATATGATTATTAGCGCCATACTTATCGGGCAACAATCTACATATTGTAGCACCTGCACCCATTGACCAGAACATCCAAAAGTAAATGATAAAATAGGATGATGTGACGTTTTGAAATTTTATATAATTCACTATAATGTTAGCAAAAAATAAAATTTAAAGCTATTAAATATGGTTAACAACTTTATTAATATGAGAAATCGCGTCGGTAACGCAGTAGGACATCCCGAGATGAGAGACACATTTAATCATTAAGTTTATAAACGCGCTGAATTGTACACTACCCATTTGGGAGAGGGCGTCTTTTTTCTATCTCTTCCAAAATGTATGAATTCGATTTATTGTTAATGAATTTTAAAACCATTATTTTGTTATGTGTTTATTGGTTGTGTTCCATTACCAACTTTGTCGTATAGTTTGTAAAGCAACAAATACACCGTACCAATCTGTAATCATGGTTTCGTAAGACTATATATTCTGCCAATGCTATTAAATCAATGAATAAGATAGATAACAATAATGTATTGTTTTGTACACAACATATTTAAATGAATACAAATACCAATTTACTGGATTATAACCCAGCGGGCTGATATCAGATATTATTGATATCCCAACAGTGACATTAGGCTCCTGGAAACGAAATCATAGGCTGGTTAAGTGCCACTACAACATTCCCCATTCCGCCATTAATATCAATACTTCCAACATTTGAGTGTATCCGCGAGATGTAATCCCACCACCAGTATAGGGCACTGAATAGGACACATGTTGTAAATGCAGTGTATCATGATCATATTTACATGAAGATATCCAATCGTGATGGATGCTTCTAACCCTGAGTTGATAAAATATTTTGTGAGCATCTAATTTTGGGTATTACAGTACAGGACAGGGTTACAAATATTTTGTTATAATTTTTGCTTACACAGAAAATGTAAACCACCAAGTGCCGTAATACTTGTGTATCATTAACCCATTGTAAATTAGCCGTACATGGGCGATTTTTCAATTTTCGCTATGTAATGTCGCGAGAGGTATTGCGTTTATACGAAAACAATATTGTTAATTGAAAGTATAAAATAGCGATTATCTAACTGTATTGCATCATGCCGTCACTAACTCTCATTTCAATACGACGGAGTTAGTGAGTATGCTGAACTTTGTACAATTGTAATAAAATTTGTAGAAAATGTTAATAGAATGGGAAGACATTAATTTTTGGTGAATGTTTTCGTTTGTTTTTAGAAAGGCAATGCCAGTAAAAAATTCTACAATTAGTATATTAATGCTAGATCATGGCAGTGTAGTGCCCTATGAACACTTTCAATCTCTACCGTAAAGCAATTTAGAGACAATTTTGTAAATATTAATAATAATCTGTGGAAAATAGGAATATTATCCACAGCTTTGGTTAAGTCACTCCAAGAAAAAATTTGTCGATACACAAGTAATAATTAATAAATTATATATGAAATGAATAGGTACTGTTTTATTTGTTTACTCCTGTTGTCCATATTCCTTTCCTCTAACTTGATAAAGTTGTAATGTCAAGTACTTACCCTCACATTTATATCTTGTGACATGGCAATACTAGCATCCACTGGGCAGCCACTACAAGGGAGCCGGATGTCTTGCTATTCCTGCGTTGGACTACTGTGCGTTCACATTTATTTTACCTCTGACAGCTACAGTGTGTCGTATTGTTCGGTTGGCATTACTGTAAATGTCGACTGATGAAGCTCCTCGCATTTTTCTCTTTTAACAGTGATAATTCATCTTGGAACATGTTGAATTCAAAGTAGTGGTAGAAAGATTGTGTTATCGGTGCGTGAATTTTGTGAAAGAGAAAAAGACTGTGAAGTTCCTCTAATTCCATTTAGAAATGCCGCCATAACAGGTACGTAAGTGGGGTTACCAGTGTGCAAGATTTTACCCCAACGTGATGGAAATTAGAATACTGTGATAATAAATATGCAAATAGACGACACTATTGAATTTTGTCGATAATAGTAAAAAATAGGTGATAGGTAGGTAATGTATGGAAATCGAAAAAGCAGTTTCTATCTCTATTTATGCACAAATAAATAGTTTTTTCAGATAATAATCTTGTATTGTGTAAGTGGTGAATCTTAGAAGGTGAACATGGCAACACAGCTCTGAAGTTAGCCAACATAACAACCAGAGGTAAAATAACCGAACGATCTGTAGTTTTAGTAGAGTAGAGATTAAATCTTAAAAAAGAAACAAATCAGTGTTTTACAATCTTATTTATTTACAAATCCAAGTAAATACAAAATATTATGTTGTACCATTAAACATATATTGTCAATCCATTTCCAGAAAATGTAAATTGGTCACTTTACCATTACCATTTCTAGTGTGTGGATTTGTCATTAATAAATATAAAGTCCAAGAATACCTACTTTAAGAAGGTGTTTATAAAGCCATATACCTTTTAATATCAAAAGTTTTGGTTGGATGTTAACCGTTTATATTTAGAGTTTTTCTTTGTTTATGGTTATTGTTGAATTTACCTCCGAGTCGCGGTTTCCCAGATATGTAAACGGAAAATTAGCACACCTAAATGGCCGCCATCGGAGTTAGAAAAAAGGCAAACAATTAAAATAGGTATTTCTGGACTCCATAGTAATGTAGGAATCCATTTTTCTTTAAATGGGTCACGTGACCCTTATTGGATCACTTGAAATGGATACCGAAACTAGTAGTGTAAATACTATCTTTATAAACTCATGTTCGCTAAATACTTCCAAACTGTTTTATACAAGTCACAAAAAGTACAAGATTCTTTTATCAACCGTCAAAATTTAGCTTAACAGCCACAGTTACGTGTATTCCTTTAAAAAGGCCCTCACTGGACACCTAAACAGAATGGGAGTCACAGAAGCTGGGCTCGTGTGAGTTTCTCGGCGCACTACTCCTCCCCCCACAGCCACTGCACGACCACTGTGTTCCCCTCAGCGGTCTCCACGCACTGCGTGACGTGGCCGGGGGGCGGCGCGTGCTCCCCGGCGCCCCCCGGCCCCTCCTTGTCCGCGTGCTGGCGCGCCGCGTGGCGCTGCAGCTGGCGGCCCTCCAGGCACGTGTAGTCGCAGCGTGGGCACGCCAGCCGCGGCCCGGAGTGCGTGCGCGCATGCCGCTTGAGTGCCTCGCCAGTCTTGCAGCGGAAGCCGCACGCGCGGCACACGTGCGGCTTGGCCTCCGAGTGCGTGACGAGGTGCCGAGACAGCGTGTCGCGCTTCTTGAAGCGCATCGGGCACGACGGGCACGGAAACGGCCGCAGGTCCGAGTGCTTGCGGAAGTGAATGCGCAGGTCAGCGGCGCGCACGCTCGCGAACGAGCACAGATGACAAGCGAAGGGCTTCACGGACGAATGGATTAGTTTATGTTTGTACAAGTCCGTTTTTCTTTTGAACGTTAAGGAACACAGGTCGCAGCTGAAGGGGCGTGCGTCGGTGTGCGTTATTTTATGTTTCGCGAGGTGCCATTGGCTGTTGAAGGAGGCGCCGCAGACCTCGCACGGCAGGGCGCCCTCCCTCGTGACGCGCTCCCTCTTGATGAGCGAGTCGTGCTCGGTGACGCGGTGGCGCGTGAGGTCGCAGCGCTTGTGGAAGACCTCGGCGCAGTGCTTGCAGACGAAGGTGCGGTCGTGCGCACGCGCGTGCCGGCGCAGCGCGAGCTCGGAGGGGGTGCGGAAGGGGCAGCGCTCGCACTGCAGGCGCGCGGCGGCGTGCAGCGGCTGGTGCGCGCGCAGCTGCGCGGCCGTGCGGAACTGGCGGCCGCAGCGCTCGCAGGTGAAGGGGCGCGCGGCGTGCGTGAGCTGGTGCAGGCGCAGCTGGTAGGAGCTGCGGCTGCAGAAGCCACACTGCTCGCAGAGGAAGGCGGGGGCGGGGACGGGGGGCGGATGGCGCCGGGCGAGGTGCGCCAACAGGCGGCGCCGCGTGGGCGCGAGCTGCCCGCAGTGGTCGCACGTGAACCCCCGGCCCTGCACCGCCTCCGACACCTCCGACACTGTGTCAAACATCTCGGGACCATTCTGGAATAGCGAGTATATTTTAACTTACACTGTTTGCCCCCAGTAGCTTCCATAATCTAGTAAAGAGTTTAGAATGAGGTTGGGGGTATTAGTAGCAGTGCAGGAGTTACCTCGGCGCCGGTGTCGGAGCCCTGCACCACGAGGATGATGTCCCCGTCCTCGCAGACGAGCTCGGCCTCCCGCTTGATGCTCCGCACGAAGCTGTCCTGCGCCTCCGCGCCGCTCCTGGAACCAATATATTACCACTCCCATGAATATTCCTAAATATTGATTGTAAAAATGGTGAGAAATGGCAGTTGACTATAGTGTTGGAGTACGAGTAGGTACTGGCGGCTCACCTGTCGCGGGAGAGCGGAGCGCCGGCTGTCGGGTAGATGGCGGCGTCGTGTATCCGGGCGTGGCGGGCCAGCCGCTCCGGGCTCCGGAAGCTCTCGTGGCACGCGCCGCACCGCGCCAGCTCCCCCCTGCGGGCGTCACTACAATACTATAGCATTTACACAATAGCTCAGGTTGCCATGTTCGGACTCTAGTAAACTTGGCTGGTGGTTGCAAAAATAAAACTTGTTCGGTCTTGATAAGATTTGTGCAACTGTTACAACTTGAATGCAATATAGATGGCTGGCTGGGCCTGTTCCCTGCTCTACAGCTAATACAAGAAAGACGCGAGATTACCTACTTAATTATGGAACAATAAACTAAAAACCCAAATATGCCAGGACTCACTCCCAATGAGTAAGTAATTTTTGAAATCCTAACAACCATCGCCTATCTAACAGAAGTGAAAGAGTCCAACATAAATTTTTGCGCTTTATCAATTTTAAATTAAATATTCCCATTGCAAACATAAATTATAACTTTTTAAATAACTTTTTGAATATACAAACATTAGAAAATAGAAGAATATTAAATGATTTGCTCTTTCTGTTCAAAGTATTAAAATCTATGTTTGATTGTTGTCAACTAACCAATTTAATTAGTATACGAGTGCCTGGTCGAGTTACCCGTAGTAATGCACTATTTTACTGTAGCCAATCATCGACCAATTACAGTGCAAACTCACCTATACGAAGAATGCACAGTATACTAACAATATTGATGTTTTCAACACAAATCTAGTGCAGTTTAGGGAACAGTGTCTGGATGCCATCTCTGGCGGTAATGAATAGCTACCTACTGTGTAATCGTTTAAAAAGGTCTATGTAAAAGACCTATGGGCGTAAAAACAACAACAATAAAATATTACTCAAAACGAAAGAAAGTCACTAATTCTGGGCTGAGAGAATTTAGATTTGATCACAAGTCTCCACATAGATTAAAGGAAAGATTGACTTGAATTATCTGGAGACAGTTTGGAGAGTTAGTGAATGGTGACAGTTATAAAAATACTGGCTTACTGCTGTAGGCTCTTCAATGTTCCCGGCGATAAGTTGAAATCCAAGTCTAACTGATCTGTTTCTCTCCTGAAAACATAAAAACATGTTAGAACGCGCATGATACACGTGTAGAGCGTTTGTCCATATTGAGGGAAACATTTTACATTTTTTATAATGAGTATATCCTACATAGAATCTTAATTTCAATAATATGATAAATATATTCATTAAATTTTAAGTATTGCTTAATAGGCTTCTTCCCAATAGCATGAATATCATTGAAAACGTTATAAATATTTGAAGTATATTTTTACAATTCCAACGATATAAAACACAATGATTAAAAATTTTGTTTTCATTTATAAATTTAAAGTTTTAAAAACACGAAAATACGAATGATTTTTAACGCCCGTTATTGGCTAATGACGTCATTTTCGTCCACCGTGAAATTCATTCCGTAGTGAGCGCCTATATTGCTGTGACGTGACCAAATGGAGGATTTTGCGAGCGATTTGAAAAAGTGCTATTTCAAACCGCGCTAGAAAATTCAAATGACATTGTAAAAAAAATCCCTTGATATTGTAATTTTTCAATAAATTTTTTGAAATCAAAAATAAAAAATCTAAAAGAACCCAATTAACTCTAAAATTATACTAATGTAGATAAATTAAAGTAAAAAACCCCCTGACTATCTACTTGGCCCCCATTTGTGCGCGACACACCTCCATTGAACAAACGCTTTTAATCCACAGAGAAATGGGTGATGGAGGAGATAAAATATTTCCATGTTGTGATATAATAGTGGTGAATAGAACAATAGGAGAGCGGCGTACTTGGTAAGCTCCCCTCTCATCTCCTGCGCCTCCCCCCCCCATCCCACCCCAGCAGGCTCGGCCCGGCCACCGCAGGCTCATGGGTCAGGGAGAAGAAGTCTGGAATGTAAACACAAACCATCGTGTATCGAGGCATTATCCAACAGTGGTGTTATCCAATTATCAAATAGGTGGTGAAGGGGCATGGACTGAACTGGCATTTGTGCACGTTTTGTTCCGGAAAAGGAAGTATCTACAACTAATAGGGAGGTCGGAACCTCCCGGGTTAAACGGGATAAATGGGGAGGTCGGGGAACACACAACACAATGATTACATTGCAACTTACGATAGAGCCGGTTGTACTTGTTCTGGGAGAGCTCTATCTGTCTCCGGAAGCAGGCGGCGTGTCGCAGCTTCAGCACGCACTTGTCGCAGATGAAGTACACTCCGTCCCTGTCTTCACCCTTGGGCGCCAGCTGGGGGAGGGAGACGCGCATTACTTTATACTCCGAATGGGGATACTTCACTTTACGAGGTAACTTTTATGAGGACTAGTCTATTGGTAAATCCATAGATAATAGGTTATGAAATTTATACAATAGGTTAAAATAGGTTGGGTAACTTTTATGAGGACTAGTCTATTGGTAAATCCATAGATAATAGGTTATGAAATTTATACAATAGGTTAAAATAGGTTGGGTTTAATAAAATCATTTAAATTAAATAGCTATTTAAAAGCAATATCCTTTATAATAGGTTATGAAATTTATAATGCGGCCTCCATAGCGTAATGGTTAAGACACAAGACTCACGATACAGAGGTTCCGGGTTCGATTCCCGGTGAGAACTCAAAAAATCAAAAGTGATTTTTCTCAAGCCTGGGTGTTTGTGACGTTGTTCCCTCTGTAATTGGGCCTCCTGGCCCGTTGAGGTGGTTAAAAATTATTATTAATAATAATAATAATATACAGTAGGTTAATGATAGGTTAGGTTAAATAAAATAATTTAAAATCAAATAGCTTTTTAAAAGCGAAATTTATACAGTAGGTTAAGATTTTTAAATCCAACCAATCACAGCTTTGCCAATTTCTATGCTGTACCTCTATCATCCAGAGAGTAAAAACTTTTGTGGAATTTTGACAGCTCTACCTCGTAAAGTCAAGTATCCCCAAGTTAGGTTAGGTTATTCAGAAAACAATTTGTTGCGGTATATTTTCACGGCCTTCAGAGTACAGATATTGTACTTTACAATAACGTGAACCCAGCCAATGACAGGTCATAAGCCCAGTAAACGCTCCAATATCCACATTCCTGAGTTCTAAAGGCTTTTTTATCTCTGTAGATATAAACAATACGGTTCCCTGAAGATGGGCCTTGCAATGTGCTCCGAAAAGTCAGCAACACAAGGCCAACAAAAACTAACTAACTAACCACCACGCCATTTCCCCGTAGGGGTAGGCAGCGAGGATAGAACGCCATACCACTCTGTCCTGACAGACTTCCTTTGCTTCCTCTACATTCATACATCTTCTCATGCACATACCCCGATTATTCCGACTTTTCACATGACCACTTTCAAGTACTTGTCGTACTTGGTCATGCCAGGTTGTCTTTCTCGGCCTTCCTCGGCTTCTACATCCAGGCACACTTGCATTTAAACTTCTTTAGCCGTTCTTTCATCACTCATTCGCTCCACATGACCAAACCATCGTAAAAGGTTAATTTTGTCGATAATGCTTATCTCAGCCTTGCGCTCTGCTCTAATTTCGACATTTGTACACCTATCATACTTAGTCTTACCACACAGAGATGGCATTTCAACAGCATTCAGTCTACTTTCATCCTTGTTTTTCCAACACCACGCTTCACTACCATACATAAGGGTTGGTAACAGAACTTTGTCGTGTACTGCCAATTTTGCTTTTTTCGATAAGTTCTTATTTCAAGGCCAACAAACAGGGCATAATAAGCCTGAAAGACATTGTCTCTGTTGAGATGTTGCATTTAAAGTGCCTCTGAACATAACCTAAAATTAGTGGGAAAATACGAAGTAATTCTTCTCACCTGTAAGGAGTAACAATATGACAGCATCTCGGAGTACACTTCTTGTTTTCCATAATAATGGTAAGTCTCGTTCAAGTCTTTGAATTTTCCTTTTTTCAGACAAGTCACACAGACGCTGTATTTCTTCTTCATCTCCGTGGCCCGCCAGCCTCTCTTGTCGCGAGCCTTGTTCACTGCCATTTCCAACCAACTATATTTAGGTATCTATCAATATTTCATTATTGTAAACAAAAATGTTAAATCATACACATATTTCAAAATTTTACTTCAAACAAACGTCAAACGGGACGTCGGACGTTAACGTAGGATAGATATTCTCAGTTCTTAGTTCTCAGTTCTCAGTCGCCTAGTAAAATATACACATACGCAAAAAGTTTCAACGAAATAAACGCATAATTTTCTACGCGTATACAAAAACATATTATTTTTTGCTGTGTGTTTCAGTTACTCAACGCAAACAACGAAGTTAATAATCTCTAAATACACGCCAGAATAATTTTTTAGCAGGCGAATATAAACTGTATTCTTATTTACCCAAAACCTATTTTTGGATTAGATAATTGGAATTTTGATGACTTTTTATCAAAATGGCCGCCGGAGCTTACCATTTTATAAGGCTATAAGGTAAATGATTATATAACTAGTGTTTGATATGCATCAAATAGGGACAAGTAGGTAGGTACTTATCGAGAAGAGGTGGTGTGCAAAATTATTGTATGGGGTGAGTGTTCACAAAAAGTCACTGGAAGCATAAGACCGTACATTGAAAGTCTTGCGAAATAATCAAATTCCATTTGGTGGAGTAATGGGTAGTGGTGTTACTATATGCTCGAAATATTCAACTTTTTAGAGCACTGTAATATTTTTTTATAACCACGAATATGAGAGTCCAAATTCAAAACAATCTAACAGCTGCCCTATTTTTAAAAACAATTACTCAAAGTCGGTATCGGCACTGTACCTACAAATTCAGAAACAAAAAAAATCTGCTTCCCACCTAATTTTTGTAACACCGTGATAAATACGTGATTTTCAAAAGAAGAATTAGTTTCGCCTTGTACAAGGTAATCAAACAAATTATAGAAAAAAAAATTACCAATGTATTTCCCACCTAATTTTTAAATGTCAAAAAAAGAATTTGCTAGACAATTTTGATTTACTCCCCTAATAATTATTAATATCAGACAAAGCCACAGCGAAGCGTGGCCGGGTTCAGCTAGTATTAAGTATATTTTTTTAATTTGAGTTTTATTTATTTGAGTAGGCACCCACATTTGTTTAAATTTAAAATATGGCATATTTAGAACTATGGTAACACTCTACACTCCAACTTCTGTTTCCTGTTCCTTCTTATTAAAATCGCGGAACTGCGCAAAAGGGCAGAAATTCTTGGCTGTTTGAATTTGTTAGATTGCCGGTTAGATTCCAATAGAAACAAATTATAAGTTAATTATTTTTACCGTGCAGGGTTTCGGATGAGTAAAACATCGCCTCGAGTGACAGAATTCCCTGTAAGTGACCATTTGAAGATGACAACTCGCTGTAAGTGACCATTTAGACATTTTAAAAATCAAATTCCATCGGCGGTTATGAAACAGTTTGAAGATGAATCTGTGAACGATTGAAAAGTGAAATATCTTGTATATGTTATGATACCTATAGTTAATCATTTGCGCCATGTTTTTCTTGCATCTTACGTAAAAATGTGTAAAATATTTTCTGATAACTTTCACGTCAAGTAGGTATCTGCTGAGAATTGTCACAAAGTTTTGTAATGGGCCGTTTTGCGCACGTCCGTTCAGCGTGCCGAACTACTAACTGTCTTCCGCTGAGATTTTCCGAGATCATCCGATGGCATTTTCAAACGATCCTAGCCTCTCGGTTGCTATAACTTCGGTTGATAGATAAAGCAGAAAATCTGGCAATATTATCTTCACTGCTAAATGAAACAAGACAGTCTGAAACCAATGTTCATGGCAAAGGCGCACTACTCTGTCTCCCATGAAGGTCTTATTCATGCAGCAAGGTCCGGCTCAATTTTCCAATTATATTCAACGCCTATTTTCAACTTCATGGCAGAAACTCCCCACTTTTCAGGAGAGACTCCTTTTATATCTGGTAATGGAGCAATGAAAGCCCCACCCTTTCCCTAGACTGCTTTAAAGACTAATGAGACTTTTTTCAGTCCAGCCAACTCTACCGATTTTTTCAACAAGCTAAACCGCGATTTTAAGATTGTTAGTGTGATAAAAATACGGATGAATTTACGATTATGTACGCGAACAAATGCTTTCATTGTACCCCTACCACTTTCTCGGCTTATGTATATTATAATTGTCATTGTTTCCATCACCCAAACCAACCAGAGTCGGCCCAAATTAACAGTGGTAGGGATGTTAGTTTCTACCCCGATCATTATTTATTAGTAATTACAATCACCTGTGTGGAGACCGATATCCCGCCTCGCCAGGCCCCCCATCCCAGACATCCACCCGGTCTCAATGGAGGGGGATTAGGGAAAAGAGGGGGGGGGACTGGTAATGGAGCAGTTCAGGCTTACAGAGCAGGGCGTATTCCGATCTCGCTCCGGTGCGGCTGGGTACTCTGCCCCGATGGAAGTGGCCGGGAGTGGAGCCCCGGCATTGTATGCTCCATCAGCTCGTTGGATTGGGTATCTTGTGCCCTGCGTGATTTACAATAGCCCCGGGCACTCTCAGGCGACTCGAGTTGCACACAATTCGGACTGTATCCAGTCTAGGATCATCAGGGCAGGGAATGTCCTCAGCAAAGAAGGAACTCTATGAAAAAAATGTAGAAACAAAATTTCCTGTAAAACTTATCACCGTTTCAAAAGAACACAGTTCTATTGGGGGTAAAAAATATCTAACTAACTAACCATCACGCCATTTCCCCGTAGGGGTAGGCAGAGAAAATAGAACGCCATACCACTCTGTCCTGACAGACTTCCTTTGCTTCCTCTACATTCATACATCTTCTCATGCACATACGCCGATTATTCCCACTTTTCACATGACCACTTTTCAAGTACTTGACGTACTTGGTCAAGCCATGTCTTTCTCGGCCTTCCGCGGCTTCTACATCCAGGCACACTTGCATTTAAACTTCTTTTAGCCGTTTTTTCATCACTCATTCGCTCCACATGACCAAACCATCGTAAGAGCCCTTGATTTAGTGGATAATGCTTATCACAGCCTTGCACTCTGCTCTAATTTGGACTCAACAGCATTCAGTCTACTTTCATCCTTGTTTTTCCAACACCACGCTTCACTACCATACATATCTAATGCCAGTAATTTTAAAATTTCAGATGCCTGAAGATGGAATGACTGCGCGCTATCCTGGCATGGTGTGCTGGACTCTACACGGAATATTGCCCCACTGGCATTACACTGGCTGGCGTCACAGAAGATACACATCTCTGGCCGGCATTATTCAATCATGTACGCTGGCATGGAAGACTGAAGTTTGTCTGCACTGGCATATCAGAAAGTGGCTATCATGTCGCTCCGGAATGATGCCGCACTAGCATAATATATTGACTCGGCATCACAGAGTTCTGGAATGAGGGAATCCACTGTTTTCTAAAGTATTTTTTTTCTATAAACGTACTATTTAACTAAACAAAAAAAAAAAAAAAAATAATATTTTTTTATAAGTTATTGATGAAGATACGATTTTTTTAAAGTTGCACATTTCAAATACCGCGCCAAATACTACTATGTACTAAGTGCGTCATTTTTGCAGGAGTGACGTCATAAAACAGGTGGCTAACGGCGCAGCGGTAGGAGGTATTTCTCCAGCCAGTAACAAAACTGTCAAAAATCTATGCAAACGACGGCCGGAGCACAGATAATATACCGTCAACTCAACTGTCAGTTATACAACAGCTGTTCTAGGGAGACTGAATGGCGGCCATCTTGTTTTGCGATAGAAGATTGTATTCCATATTAAAATGCCAGGGTTTAAAAACGGAAACAGGAAACACTACACTAAGATACAAGGAGTGACGTCATTGTTTAAGATTTTGAAATGAATGCTATTTTCAACAATTTTTTATTTATTTTTGCGTGCGTTTTTGGGATATTTCATCTCACTTCAAAATTTTTTAATATTCGCGTCTACACGAAAGCATTTTTAAAATTCAATTCCGGGTTGCAGTGGATTTCCGCTGGAATAGTACCGAGGAAGACGGAAGCCTGAGCCAGCATTACGCTAGGCTGGCGCGTGCCACTGTACCACATCGTCCTGGCACTGCGCTACCATCACTGGAATTCGGGGTGAGTAAAAAATTCAATAAGTAATTTTTTTGGAAATTCATTTATTAACGGCACTTCACTTATCCAGAATTTTTTTCTATTTTTTTGTCAATTTTTACTATCTTTAATTTTTATTTTAGTTGGCACCAAAAATAAATATAACCCCAAATTTTCACCCTCTTTACTATATTCATTTTACAACCCTGCTTTCCTAATTCTTGTGTATTTATATTTCAGGATGATAATCCATTACCAGTCTGCTGTGCTGCTCTCCGGCCGCCCTCCAGCCTGCTGTGCTGCTCTCCGGCCGCCCTCCAGTCTGCTGCGCTGCTCTCCGGCCGTCCTCCAGCCTGCTGTGCTGCTCTCCGGCCGTCCTCCAGTCTGCTGTGCTGCTCTCCGGCCGCCCTCCAGCCTGCTGTGCTGCTCTCCGGCCGTCCTCCAGTCTGCTGTGCTGCTCTCCGGCCGTCTTCCAGTCTGCTGTGCTGCTCTCCGGCCGCCCTCCAGTCTGCTGCGCTGCCCACAGCACTGTTATGTACAAGTGGACCATGCCACATAATAACAACCGAGTGCAATTTGAAGGTGGTATTCAATAACCATCCGATTTTCTGAGTTTTTTTAGTTTGAACAAACGTACAATATAAGTTGTTTGAGTGAGAAATGTTGTAGATTTTTGTACAAGTTTAGCCTCTAGAAAATGTATAGTACGTATAGGGTAAGGGTGAAATTAACAGCTCCACCAACCGAGCAGGAGAAACTAATTCTATTTATGTTGTTTTTTGGGATTATCCGTGTTATGTTTTTTTAATGTTTTTTAAAAATATATGATGCGACTGTGCCTGGATGTAGAAGTCGAGGAAGGCCGAGAAAGACATGGCATGATCAAGTAAAACAAGTGCTTGAAAGTGGGCATGTAAGAAGTCGGAATAATCGACGTGCGTGCATGAGAAGATGTATGAATGTGGAGGAAGCAAGAGAAGTATGCCAGGACAGAGTGGTGTGGCGTTCTATCCTCTCTGCCTACCCCTTCGGGGAAATGGCGTGATGGTTAGTTAGTTAGTTATGTTTTTTCTCCGAAACGTCAGAGAGGAGAAAAAACATAACACGGATAATCCCAAAAAACAACACAAATAGAATCATCAACGACCGTGAAAATCTACGCACATATTTAGGAGACACTAATATATTATTATTATTGAATATTAGGCGAGCAGCTTAAAGCTGATATGCCTAAATCGGACAGTTAGTTAGGTTTAAACTTGTCCAGTCCATTCTTAAACCCGTTCACACTATTCGCAATGACCAGCTCCTGCGGTAGCCCGCTCCAGCTATCTACCACCCTGTTGCTCAGGAAATGCTTTCTTGGGTTCTGATTAAACCGGCTCTTCTCCAGCTTAAGGTTGTGGCCTCCAAGTCGTGTGTGTTGTTTTTCAGTTGAAGATTTCACACAATTTATTACACTTATAGTGACGGTTCATTATCTTGTATGTTTCAATTAAATCACCCCTTTCCCGTCTTTTCTTCAGTGTTGTGAGACCAAGAGTTTCTAGTCTCTGCTCATACGGAAGTTGTTTTAGGCTAGGAGATAACTTAGTGGCCCGTCTTTGGACTCTTTCCAACATATTGATATCCTTAGCAAAGTAGGGACTCCATATCTGAAAACCGTATTCCATATATGAGTAACAATTTACATTTTTTACTTCTAATGTTATTGGATAGATATTTTTTGCTTCCATCAATCTATCAATGAGATTTAAATATAGCGAAATAAAATACTTTTCCAAAAAATGTCGCTCCGAAAAACTTGTAAATTTGTCTGGGGTTTATTCACTGCCCCGGGAGTTGCGCTAAGTGACGATATTTAGTCAACTGGAGCCAAGTCCAAAATCATTCCAAATTCAAATTGATTCATTTAGGTATGTAGACACCTAATGAACCAATATTGTATTTATTTATTTATTTACTTTCTTTGACACCCATAGGGCTTTTACATTGTACATACGAAAAAGCATTTAACATAATAAAACATTTTTTTTTTTTTTTAATAAAAATTACAAAATAATAATAAAAATTAAAAAAAGAAAGTTACATAGTTAACAAAATACATAAGACAAAATACATGCATTGTATTATGTTTTTATGATATAAGACATAGTGAGATAAAAATAAAAATATATTTTTTTTTTTGTTTTTGTTTTTTTTTTTTTTTTTTTTTTTGATAAATAAAATGTGTAAAAAAAAATTATAAAAAAAAAAAAAAAAAAATTATAAATACATAATAAAAATATAAAACATAGAACGGGCTAACTTTTAAGCATACATTAATACCCACGAAGATTTATTGACTAGACTTTAGTACTTTGGTCCTGAATATACCCAATGAGTATATTAACAGACACTTCAATATTTTACTACTACTACTACTACTCTCCCTTATCTGAACCCAATGGTGCATCGGTACACCCAGTGCAGTACACAAAGGTGATCAGTCTTACACTTCAAAACCAGTCCAATATTGATATGAAAATCACAAGTCAATTTATTTATTTATTCAAAAACCTTATATTATGTACATTACAATTATTAATAAATGTTTGGCGTTGACCCCCACGGGAATCGAACTCGCCTTGCAGCGCAAAATTTTCTGTGAATACAGAAGAATAAAACAAAATATCACAAAACCATCTGTGCAATCTGTTTGTCATTTGGTTCCTTCAGGGAGGGGCCGATGCCTTGCAGGAAACCCCGCTTGTACAGCGCGGGTGTAAACTGTGCGCCTCTCGATTTAAGCTTAGACTATGATGTTCTCTGCGTAATCTATACAATGATGTTTGTGTGAAAGCACTAAAAATAAAGAATAAGCGAGATGTAATTATTTTACGGTATAAATAATACGCGTTGTTACTGTCACATGACCCATGGCCATTTCTCCATAAAATCGTAGTCCTTGATTCCCTCTTGAATTTAGCAGTTTACTTAAAAAAAATTAAATTGTAAAAAAAATTTTTTTATTTATTAAAAATTCATATGCTCCACATAGGGAGCGGATATGGTGTGATGACGATATTAAATAAATAAATGTTAAATTTAATTTAATTGGTGTAGCCGACTGTACATCAGAGCATATTCAACGCGGTTTGTTTAGCATTCGCCGACTGTACTCAACTGGCGCATATCGGCGGAAACGACGCTCAAAATTCACTTCTAAAATATAATTTTTCATTAATGTTTTCCCTTATCTGCACCTGATGGCGCATAGAGCATTTAACTACTCCCAATGCACCTCTCAAAATTACAAATCTTCACTTGGGAAGTATTTTGGTAAAAACTCTTTATACGAAAGTATCGATAGGCCGTGCTTTCGCAGTCTCTATGCATACTGAACATTGTGATCAACCCAGCTTTTGCCCTTTTGCTCGACGCGAGATTTCCGGCCTCGCTGAGCTGGTCTTAGGACACCTGCGTTGTTCTTTGACAAACTCCTCGCCTGGCTGTGGTTTCGCTAGGAAGTAGATAGAGACAGATGGGAATCTCGTTAATCCATTCATGCGCGTCACTAATTAGATTACGAGGCATTTAGCTATTTTTAAATTTTTTTTACAATTTTGCTTAGGAAAAGGAGGAGGAATTACAATAGAAGGGAATATTAGGAAAGGGCTTTGGATTGGAAATTGGAGGGTAAGAGATCAGCAGTCATCTCGATGTCTTCTCCTGTAGAGCGGTTACCCGATGCCTTCGGGTGGTGGAGCTGGCTGCAGGTTCCTTGTGCGCGTCGGTGCTCAGATGAATGCCCCTCTTCTTGGCAGATGAGCCTTGGAGGACTCGCGTTGTGATTCCGCAAAGCAGATTGTGATGCTCCAGATGCCCCTCCACGTGAGAGTGGCTGTTGTAAATAAGATTTCATCTACCCGAACTCCTCCTTGATCCTTGTTATGGATAACATGAGCAGCAGTCTCGGTCACGCTGCAACCCGCGCGACAAGAGATGTCAACCTGGTCGCCTCGCCTACCACGCGTCGTACGGACACGTGTAGGGAGACAGTTTATGCGGACGTGAAGGTCCTGGACGTATTCCCTGCCGGGAACGCCAAGGCAATTGGGTCCCACCCATGCCGTGGCCATTAAGGCCAACCCAATTGTTGTTGGTATTATTATTTCTTCAATTCTTGAAAGCGTGTCAGCAACTTCATTTTTTGAACCTTGTATGTGTTGAATGTTGGTTGTAAACTGTCCAATGAAGTCTAATTGTCTTTCTTGTCTAGGAGAGCTTGATTTAGACTTGGTGTGTGGTCTGTGCAAACAATCAGTTCACGTCCTTCTACATTCTGACGGAAATTTTTGATGGCTTCGTATAAAGCTGTCAGTTCTCTGTCGTATGTGCTGTATTTCTGCTGCGCTGGTGTAAATCTTCTTGAAACAAATCCTAGCGGTCGCCAGCAATCACTTTGTTTTTGTTGAAGTGATGCTCCCACTGATGTATTTGACGCGTCAACCATGATGGCGGTCGGTGCGTCTGTTGTTTGATGAGCAAGTAATGGTGCTGTAACGAGATCACTCTTGCATTTTCAAATGCCGTTGTAAGTTGATCTGTCTATGTGATATCTCTTTCATCGTTTTTTCAATAGCCTTTTATTGTATCGAATAATGGTGCTTGCGTTTCAATGGCATTTTATTAAGAATTTTCCGTAGAAATTTGTCATTCCGAGGGACCGTCGCAGTCCCTTTGCTGTCTTTGGCGGATTAAAGTTGATGATTGCTTGAACTTTATCTTTGATCGGAGTGATTCCATTAGATGTTATTGTATAACCAAGGAAATTTACTTCAGATTTTCCGAATATACATTTTTCTGGATTGATTACGAGTCCATGTTCTGCAAGTGAAGCGAATAGTTGTTCTAAATGTATTTTGTGTTCTTCTTCACTTTTCGATACAGATGTGCGCTGCCGTCTCGGTGGCTTGGCACCCAGCGCGGCAGGCATACTCCGGTGGTACCGTACTGCGGTTACCATTCTGAACCCGCCGCCCACGGGTCGTCCGGATCTTAGAGGGAAGTGTGTTTATGTGAATCCTATGGTAGTTCACATAGTCCCTACTTGGGATTCCGTTGGAACACCTCGGTATCCAATCGGTGCTGTATGAACTGTGGAAAGAGTCTGTGAAATCTGACTGGATCCGCCATGATGAGAACTCTCTGGTAACTTCGTCCGAACGAGGATCGGAAAATGGAAGAGGACTTACCAGAGCTGGACTCAACAAGGGCGGGATATGAAGCTGAAGGACCACCAGGAAGGGCGAAGTATCCTGGAATACCCTGGAACACCACGTCGGACTGGCGCGGCGGGACACAAACGAGGGGCACAGCACACTTTACTCACTTTTGATCGAGGGGGTTTCGGGAGTCGGAATCTGGGAAGCTTGGAGATGGATGGCGAGTATCACGAGGGTATTTTGGTGGAAAGAACGAAGGAAGATCAGGTTCACGAGATGTTGCGAGGTCAATGTTGCTGCGCTGAGCGAATATTCGAGACTGAATTGAGTTGTAAAACAGGTGACTGGAATGGGTGGAAGGTAGGCAATACATTTTGGGAGGAATTCGAACTACCTATACCAGAGAGTATCAATGATGGCCAAACCAGCTGTAAATTCAAAACGTCGAAAAGGCGTGATTATTGCAATTTTTTGTATGTGTTCTTGTTCCATCGGAATTTGGTGGTATGCTCGTCTCAGGTCAATGGTTAAAAATATTTTTGCTTTGTTTAATCCTGTAATTGTGGTATTGGGTATCTGTCTGGAAGAGTATATGGTCCCCGTTTGGTTTCTTCACCAAGTGGACTGGCCCAGTTACTGTTCCATGGACGGCATATTCCTTGTTCCACAAGATGTTTGTGGGGCTGGTGCGAGACGTCTTGCTCGTTCCTTCACTGACTGTCCTTTCCTCACAATCATATGAGTAACGTTATATTTTCGTTGTGCAGTCATATCCAATTTTGGTCGTACAAGGACTGGATATTTCGATAGTAGTACCGAGATTCTTGTAAATGGTTGTTTCACTGTTATAATATGATAATACAATATGACACAATGTTATCAATAACAAAAATAATTAGTATTCAAGTGACATAGTGTCGGTATATCAGGTCACCTTTGTGGCCAGAATGAGATTTGTGCAAAATTAAAAACAATAAAATGCCACGGAGTGTGCATCGACTGACACCCATTTCCACCAGTTGGCCCACACTCCTCTCCAGCTCAGGGTTGCGGTCTTCACCTTGACATCATCCACGTCCCTGTTAGCACCATCTGCAATCAGGTTCAAAAGATCTCTCCTCTCTTGGGCTCTCTTTAAGCCGTACGTAGAGGATGACTACGTCAGTGCCTTTCACGTCGAAAGGGGTGAGCGACTAGTCGAGACGTGGAAGACATTTGTCCATACACAGTACGACACCGTCGTCGACGGTAAAGAGTTGCGCGAAAAGCACCGGGCTGGCGGCCAAGGTGTTCATGACCCGAAGGACTTTAACGACGTCACAAACGACGCCTCCGTACCGCTCGTACATCGCCTCAGCGGGGGCCTCCATCATCGCCTCGTTCCCGAGGGCCTGCAGGTTGTCAACGACAGAGATGCGATACTTCTCGAGGTCCCGCCTGCCCCACTTCACTACCATCTTCAGCAAATCGGGGACGATGAAGATGCCCTCGGCTGTCGTGAGTAAGAATTTCGAACAAAAGTATCCGTGAACGTACGAGTCGTGTCAGGCTTTAGTTTATTACATGCATACCTAGTTTTGTACGTATGTCCTAATATTAACAATTATTAGTTTGTACAAATAGCAAAACCTTAAACATAATTATTTAATATTAATTGAGATATATTTCTTAATCTAGACTTAAATAAAGATACTTTTTTGTGTTTTTTTTAAAAATTTTTTTAATTTTTTTTTTTATTTCTTAAAAAAAATCTTATAAAACATACATGTATTATAATCCCAGGAGTTATAAAAACTCATTTTGGGACCGGTATTATTCACATTTTTAATTACATACTTATTGCACAATCAAAAAGACGAATAAGAAAGACGATTTAAATTTAACAAAAACATATTTAAATACAGATCTTTAAGGGCTCTACTATTTATTGCTTTATTTCATGGGGTAGATTATTATATTGGGATCGAGAAATGTTCATTAGGATTTTTTTTACCGAATTTTGTGTATCGAAATTTTGGAATGTGGAGGTTTTTTGAATTACGTGTATTGTGACCATGAAGCTCAGAGTTAAAATTGTGTTTCAAACTTGTATGTGCTGAAAGATTTAATATGGTAAGTATGGTATTTGTGATTTCATGTAATGGTATTACTTTAAATGGGAGTATTTCTGTTTGGCGATATATATCTTTATCTCTTCTGGAATTAGTTTAGTCCCGTCGGGAAGCTTGTACAGCTTCTCCTGCATCATACGCCAACCATTTTCCTTTAACGCACCGTTCAAACTTCCACATATCGCCTCATGCCTTCGGATCCGGCAGATTTGGATGATGTGCGCTGCCGTCTCGGTGGCTTGGCACCCAGCGCGCAGGCATACTCCGGTGGTACCGTACTGCGGTTACCATTCTGAACCCGCCGCCTACGGGTCGTCCGGATCTTAGAGGGAAGTGTGTTTATGTGCACCTTATGGTAGTTCACATAGTCCCTACTTGGGATTCCGTTGGAACACCTCAGTATCCAATCGATGCTGTATGAACTGCGGAAAGAGTCTTGGATCTTCCCAACAGGGTTTCTCTCCCTATTAAGATACCCCTTCATCAACATCGCCATTGTTTTATGAGGCGAGAAAGAGAGTCTATTTCTGATACCCCATTCACAAATAGCTTTCAACCTAGTACAGCACTTCTTTTCAATCTCAACTCTCGATCTCCCGGAGGCAAGAAACAACGCATCGTCCGCGTAAGCCACTATCATGGACCCAGTAGGGAGAGGAATAAAAAGCAGGTCGTTAAAAAGGACGTTCCCAAAACCTAACCCTGGGGGCAGCCCATATTGGTCACGTATTACCGAAGATAATTGTAACAATAGAACCAGGATATTGTCGGTTCTTGAGCTTCGTGAGGATCATTGGCCACCATGCCTTGTGGAAAGCCCCTGATATATTGAGGAAAACCCCAACCACATATTTGTCCTGCCTGCCTGATGGCATGCTCAGTAGACTTCCTCCGGACAAATCCATACTGTCGATCACAGGGGAGTGAGAGAGTGGCATCGAGCCTCCCTCTCAACACCTTGCCCAGTAAGGGAAGGAGAGTGATCGGCCGGTAAGCGCCAGGATCTGATCTAAGTTTATCATTACCCTTCGGAATAATCTTGAGCAGTCCTTTCTTCCAATCCGAGGGAAATATCCCTCTCCTCAGACATATGGTCATAACATGAAGAATCCAGCATTAAATTCCCAACCCACTATCACACGCCTCCCCTCGAGAGCACCAAGCGCGTTGGCAAGTCCCGCAATGTGAGGGCCAGGAGGGTCCCTAAACTTAAAATAAACAGATATAAAAACGATTTCCAGAGACCCGAGTTTTATCACAACACAGGTCCTGTTCTCGTTCTGCTGATCAAGACCCCCGACCGAGGAGACCGAAGTCGGGTCCTGCCACCCCAGGCGTAGTGCTCCTGGACAAGAACTATGTCGAGCCTCATATCCAGGGCATCGCGCTGCAACTCTAACGTCACAGCACGCGATCTCCCTAAGTTGACCTGCCCTATTCTTACTAGGGTGTTAGTTCCCATAGTCGGTCATTCTAACGGATGCATCCACAGCAGCCGGGCAGGCCTGAGATCCCGTGGGATGATCCGCGGGCCGCTTGAAGGCCGTGCAGGATGCACACTTCGGGGGACCGCCTTTTGATGGGCAGTTCTCCTCACCATGCCCCTCCACGGCGCAGTGCTTGCAAACCTCATTGGCCCTAGAACATGCTCTGCTCAAGTGCCCATATAGGTGACACTTGAAGCACTGCGTAGCGCCGATAAAGTCGCGCACACGGCACGCGTTCTACCCCACGAAGCAGTGTCCGCTGGATATGAGGATCTTCCTCGTCTCGGGCCCCATTGCGTAAACACTGTTTACTGTGGGCCCGTCTCTGCGGCCAAACATGGAAACGCGCCTCGTTGTTCGGTCAAAGTCCTCCCTGGATATGGTGCCCGAGCTCTCAATGTTCGCCAAAAACATTTCCTGATATACCCATATATACCACGATCCTAGGGAGCCTCCCATTCGGCTCCACGACGTTCAGCCCCTTAGAGGACAGCTTCTCCGTTCCCTTTTTCAGGTTCTCAAGGCCCTTGACTGAGGAGGTCTCCACGAGAACTCCACCGCCCCGGACCTTGCGCACCCTGACAGCTCGGAAGCCGTCCTCAGCAGGGCTGATCGTCTCCATTAATATTTTCTTGGTACCCTCGGACGTGGCACCCTCTGTAACCTTTGGGTACACGATGATGGTGGGTTTTGTCGGACCCACCATCCCATCATCTGAGGACCTCCACCACGGAGAGGTGGGGCCCCGCACCAGCGTAGGACACGCCGGCCCACGCACCACCAGTCTGGCAGGGTTCGGTCACCTTGTCGGCGAGGTCCGCGATCTCCTCCTTCATTCCAGTGTTTACACTCTGAGCAAGCTTCAGGCCTCTGTTATCGCCAGAAGCAGAAACAAGCTTCAGCTGCAATTCCGCGACCATCTCCACGAGAGAAGCGGCGGCAGCAGTCACCTTGCCCCTCTGTTCCGCATTGAGGCTGGACTTGTCACTGTGACAGGTCGCCTCAATAATGGCAAAAGCCTCCTTAGATCTTCTAATAAAACCAAGGTCCTGGTCCTCAACGTCGTCGGACACTCTTGGCCTTCCTCTTCTGCTGCTTAAAACTCCTCTTTGGGATTGCTCCCGCGGTCTCTTCCTCCATGGCCGACGTATCCTCAGTATCCAGGGCGCGCGCCAAGGGTGGTGAATGCATTACCACCGATCTCCTGCGGAAGACCGTCGCCTCATCAGGGGAAACCTCCCCTAAAGATCCGACATATTTAATAGGGACCAAGTAGATAGGGACAGATGGGAATTTCGTTAATCCATTCATGTGCGTCACTAATTAGATGACAAGGCATTTGGCAAGTTTTGCTTGGACTTGGGAATTGGGATTCAGGAAAGTTGAGGGTTATGGGAATTGGACTTGGAAGGATGGAAGGGGAAGGTGCAGTCTGAAGCCAGCAGCTGCTTCAGCTCCTACTTCTTGTTTCGGCTTGATGTCCTGCTACCCGATTCCAGTCTGGGGGGCGGCAGGTCTGTCCACATGTCGCCGTTCTGTCTCGCTCCCTATTAAAGTGATCCTTGTAACACCCTCGTTGTGATGCCACGCATCGGACCCAGGGTGATCCCAAGGGCCATCAGATCCGTCGCTGATGTCAAAGACCAAATTCCTCTCCACGTAAGGGTGGGGGATGTGAATTTAAGTTCGTTTACACTGAGCTCTCTTTTGATCGCCTCAACCAGAGATGGGTTACTACCATAGTACTCGCACTTTCTCCGGTGATGCGTCTCGAGAGGCTCGGTTCCACTCACCACCTGTACGTCTATCACAGTTGCCTTCGCTTCCTTCACACAGATGATGTCCGGCTTCCCTCTTCCTACCTCTCTTGTGAAACGGTGAAGCTTTTCTTCACGAGAGCCGTCGCTATAACCGAGGCCACCGCATCGTGGCGCAGATCTCTGCCGCCGTGTGTCTTAAAGCACACTTAAGAACTACTGCGGTATCTAATCGCCTTCGAACCTCTAACTTTCGTTCTTGATTAATGAAAATACCTTTGGCAAATGCTTTCGCTTTATTATTATTATTATTTAATATTAGGCGAGCAGCTTAAAGCTGATATGCCTAAATCGGACAGTTAGTTAGGTTTAAACTTGTCCAGTCCATTCTTAAACCCGTTCACACTATTCACAATGACCAGCTCCTGCGGTAGCCCGTTCCAGCTATCTACCACCCTGTTGCTCAGGAAATGCTTTCTTGGGTTCTGATTAAACCGGCTCTTCTCCAGCTTAAGGTTGTGGCCTCCAAGTCGTGCGTTGTTTTTCAGTTTGAAGATTTCACACAATTTATTACACTTATATAGTGACGGTTCATTATCTTGTATGTTTCAATTAAATCACCCCTTTCCCGTCTTTTCTTCAGTGTTGTGAGACCAAGAGTTTCTAGTCTCTGCTCATACGGAAGTTGTTTTAGGCTAGGAGATAACTTTAGTCCGTCTTCCGAGGCTGCTATTAGGAAATTCCATTTCTTTACTGGTTTTGTGGATCAGGGGATCCCTTGACAGGAATCCCCCTCCCCGGTCGCCGGATCGGGCTCGGTTTGTCATAAATAAAATTTTTGCATGGAAAAGGCGAACGGTCTTGCCATTCCTCTTAATATCAGTTTGACGAGTTTTCCGGAAATGACATAGTGAATGCTGTCTCCACCTCTTTCTCCCCTGGAAGCAGGAAAAATTTTAACCATTGTAGAGTACGATGCCGACTTTTTAGCAAAGGGTCTTGTTCGTCTGTCAATCTGTCAGCCGGGCCCAGTTACCGGGGGTTCGCGACGAGGACGCGACGAGACGGACTTGGCTATCACGTAGTGATTCGCAATGCCCCAGTTCAACCACAGCAGCTACCGTCGTTCAGCAGTGACACTACACCGCCTCACGCTTGCTTACTGAGTTACCGAGACATGAAAAGATATTACTATAAATATATTGGCGTTATGTTAAGATATCAGATTTTTGCCACGGGCTAACTTGAGCGGTACAGCAGAAAGCACTCTGTACAGGGTTTTTTGCTAGTGTATTTAACTTTTATTTTTTAACTTAGTTTCAATGCCACAAAATGGCGTTAATTTTCAATAATTTTTTTTAATACAAAAAATAAAAAAGATTCCACTAACCATGTGGTTATCAGTGGATTTCTTTAGTTAGTCTTGGCATATAGAATCATCGTAAATAAAAATAAAACAATGAGAAACAAGATTTGATTTTAGCTGTGAAACTTATACAATATAAAGAATAATAATTTATTTTATTTATTAGGGATATCAACAGTAAATACAGGTTATAAAACATAGACAAAACAGTAAGATAATAAACCAATAACAGCCGACAGCAAGTATACATGGAATAAGTATAACAAACAAGAAAAAGGTGTAATTGTGTATGTGTGAGTGGTGGCCTGTGAATGAGAGAGGAGTGTGTGGTGGTGTATATAATGTATGTTATAGTGGGTGAGAATGAGAGAGGAGTGTGTGATGGATGATTATAAGTATGTAATAGTGGATGAGAATGAAAATGTGTATAAAAACGAAAACAATACTCACACATACATAGGTACATAGGCAATGAGAAGTGAATATTCAAAAGCTATTCACGCTATTTACTATTTGATTAAATAGATGCTCTTTGGTGGCCCTTTTTAACAATGCTATCTTACCAATGCTGATTATTTCCCTACGTAGAGAATTGAAGATTCTGGGGATCGCAACTGGTAATGATCTTTTGCCAGATTTTTGCCACGGGCTAACTTGAGCGGTACAGCAGAAAGCACTCTGTACAGGGTTTTTTGCTAGTGTATTTAACTTTTATTTTTTAACTAGATCTAGAATTTTGAAATTTTGTGTTGGGGCTGATGAGAGTACGTCGGCCAAACGTACTACTATCTCATCTGAGATTGAATCGCTTCTATCATTTGGTACTGCTTGTCTCGAGATGCGAGGCAGAGTCGGATACATCATCTTCATGGACCCCGCATTCATCTTCGCGGGGATCCCCTGACGAGCCAGCCACCTGCACGCTCCGCTCCGCAATGTACCTCAGCACTGCGGACTTGTGACCGGCCTTGGGTCGTTTACGGCTTCCAACGTTCGCCCGGGACACTTGCCCGGCAGATACGTCAGCATCTGCGAAACCTTGTTTATTGTGCCGATGTCCTCTTGCTTCGCCAGAAGATCGCTCTCCTCCGCGGACCATCGAACTTTCGCTGATGGAAGCTGAACTTCAGCTTGGAAATCCACGGGGTGAGCACGACGTCCATGAACGCTGAGTCCAATCTTGAAATTGAATGAGCGATTGCAACTGTGACAGATGAAATTTGTTTGGCCACTTCTCCAGCTTGGGCGGACTGGCGGTGACTCCTGGTCATGTGGGTCCGCAAACCACGTTGGGAGCGTAAAACAGCTCGGCACACGGGACAGACGTGCGCCTCGCTTTCATCATTGTCCGGACGGTTCTTCACATTGACATTCAGAGCATGGAGACGCGCCTCGTTGCCCGGGGATGATCGCGCAATCTTCCAACAGAAAGCCTCAGCGCTTCACCCGAAGGTCACCGGTTCAAATAATTTAAAAATAAGAGATAATATAGCAAATGTGCGTGCGGTCTCCGGTCGAAGATATAACCAAAGAAACACTCACCGGAACTGTCCTCCTGTCTTAGGTTTATAAATCGCCTCGCAAGTCGCCGGCGCCGCTGGATTTTCCGTACGAACAGATCAAACACACGGAACTGGAGGTGATTAAGATTGTTCTCAGATTGAACTGGGTTTGGAAGCAAATTGGAGCGGAGATAAGGTTATAAACAATACCGAACTCGCTCGCTCTGTGGTCAATTTGTAACTTAACTATTTAGTCAGCGCATGCGCGCCAATGGTGACAGGAACCAAATAGTGTTCCCGCCAAGAGCAAGCGTCTAATGGCCAAATCCATCAACCACACGCACACACACAATAAACAAAATAGAAAGATTATATTTGAAAACTTCCTATACGAAAGTGGCGCAAACAGTGCCTGAGCTTTCAATGTTCGCCGAAAACATTTCCCGAAGTAACTCGAACTCTGCCATATCCCGTAGACCGCGATCCTAGGGAACCTCCCCTTCGGCTCCATGACGTTCAGCCCCTTAGAGGACAGCTTCTCCGTTCTTTTTACAGGTTCTCAAGGCCCTTGACTGAGGAGGTCTTTCACCGAGAACTCCACCGTCCCCGGACCTTACGCACCCTGACAGCTCGGAAGCCGTCTTCAGCAGGGCTGACCGTCTCCATTAGAATTTTCTTTGTCCCCTGGGATGTGGCCCCCTCTGGAACTTACGGGTACACGATGATTGTGGGTCTTTTCGGAGCCACCTCCCTGGCACCACTCGCGCCCACCATCTGAGGACCTCCACCACGGAGAGGTGGGGCCCCAGAAACACTAGCCACCGCACCAGCGTAGGACATGCCGGCCTGCATCCACCAGTTTGGTGGCTTTGGCAAAGTTTGGCCACCTTGTCGGCGAGGTCCGTGATCTCCTCCTTCATTCCAGAGGTTGCAGTCAGGGCAATTTTCAGGCCCCTGTTTTTACCTCGATATTAACTTTTTGAGATCATCGGCCAGCTTACTGAATCTGTAACGTCTTTCGTTTCCTGTTGGGCTCCAGGGAAAGCACCGCACTCTTGTGAAAAGTGGAGAGTTTTGACCATGAAGTTGAAAAGATGTGCTACTATTAGCATATAGGCGTAGTACATAGTTTGAGAATTGGACCGGCACGCCGTTTAACCTTACTGCATGTAATAAGCCTTCATGGGAGACAGAGTCGTACGCCTTTGCCATGTCCTAAGAGGCCATGAACATCGGTTTCAGATTCCGCCTTGATTCGTTAAGCAGTGAACATAAAACGGAAATATTTTCCGCTCAGCCATCATCAAAACATCAGGGGTCAATTAGCCGAAGTTTGAGCAATCGAGTGGCTAGGATCTTATGAAAATGATGAGATTGATATTAGGGCGGTAGTCAGATGTTTGCCCTGTGCCTCCTTTCCTAGCCACGAAAATGGTTCTACTGGCTATTGTACGATGTTGAATAACAAGCAAAACAACATCGGGCGGTACCGCTCTCCAGCTTCTTGGCGAGACCTTGTCAGGGCCTGCCGCTAAGAGAGTCATAGTTATTCCCGCCGTTTACCCGCGCTTAATTGAATTTCTTCACATTGACATTCAGAGGCCGTTCTGGCCTCCCCCGAATTGCTCGTCCGAGGCATATTATGGTTATTCGTACCAACACGTTTAAGGGACGATGGGCTGGCAACCCAACGTCCCAGAAGATATGCCTTTTTCCAGTATTTCTCAATTATTTCTTTAAATCCAGGTAAGGGGGGGTGGTTCGGTGGCACCTTGTCCAAAAGGACAAGCTAAACTGAAGGCCATTTACAAAGGCGAAAGGGGGGTTAATTTGCCCCCTCCCCAAAAGGGGCATAGACGTCCACTACACCAAAACGTGGAGACCCTCTGCTCGCTCATTATTTGTAGCCACCTTCTCTGGCATCATTTATGGTTGGAACTACAGCGGTATGTAATCGCCTTCGACAAATGCTTTCGCTTTAGTCCGTCTTGCGACGATCCAAGAATTTCACCTCTAACATCGCAATACGAATGCCCCCAGTTGTCCCTATTAATCATTACCTCTGGTATCAGAAAGACTAAACAAAATTGAACCGAGGTCATATCCTGCGCCGGCGCGCGCACTAACGAGACCGTATTTCGGATGCGGACGGCGCAACTTGTTTATTTAATGCGAGTGTGTAGATTTGTTGGGAGTCCTCGGCATAGCTTGTCCACTAGGGAAGCGGCGGCCACAGTCACTTAGTTTCTCTGCTTTGCATTGAGACGTGACTTGTCACTGTGACAAGCCGCCTCAATGACTGCGAATGCCTCCTTGGGTTTTCTAATATATACATTAAATTTGATTGTTTTCTCATGAAATTAATTCTTCTTATTCTTGTATGATTATCGGTCATTTGGGACCGGGATATCCCAAGACACTCCGTCCGTAGATCCAAAGGCACTTATAATTTTTTTAGCAAAACATCTTATATCCGGAAATTTTGTTGTTGTGTACTTGCTATAAAATTCTATTTTATGAATCGTGGGGGGTATATTTTTTAGTTCACTATCGCATTGTAGGTCGATTAATTCCATTTGTAATGTTTCTGAAACATTGGAAACGTTGCACAGTGGGAGGAAATTTATAAAACCCGATAAAAACTATTTTTTGGTAATATATTTTTAAAAATAAGTTGTGAATAAAACGTCCAACCTTTTTCAATGTTATGGCGATAAAAAGGGCTGGGAATGTGAGAGAAGTGACGCGACGGTTTAGCACTTGTATTCCTTAGCCCATTGCTCGGAGACAGGTGGACTGGTATCGATATTCATACACTTAACACACGTGTTCAGGAGACACTGCACTTGTGCCCTATGCACCAGCAGATGCAGTTACGGAAGAGCAGCAGTAGTAGTAGTAATCTACAACAATTCTTATTCCATAATTTTTCATTCATTATACCACATCCGCTCCCTATGTGGAGCATATGGAATCCACAAACTGCCTCCAGGCCAAGCGATCGGCCGTCAGCTCCCTCGCATCCTCCCAAGTCAAGTCCACGTCCCGCAGCTCTGACGCAAACTGCCGACAAATTGTCAACAGTGGACGGCCGGGACGCCGAGAACCTGATGCCTTGTAAAATAGGCAAGCATGGTGGCGGCTCTCGGGAGGCGTGCGTAGTATATGGGGAAACGCCTTCGCCGGATGACAGTAGATACCAAGGGCTGCTGTGTCCGTTGCCTCGCCTCTGTGTTCCTTACAAAGTCAAACCACCGCACACCTAAAATTCTTCTAAGACACCTTTTCTCATAACTTAGTATTCTGCTGTCTTGGGCCCTAGTTAGGTGCCACGATTCGCAGCCATAGAGAAGAACAGGAGTTATAAAGGCGGCGTTTTGTTTCAACCGAGTAAATATCCGATCTCCAGACAGCTTTCATACTGTTGAATGCGGCGCCCGCTACTCCAAGCCGCACTCCCAGTTCTTTCTGAACTCTGCCGTTTTCTGTCATGTACGCTCCCAGGTATTTGAAGCTCTCGACCCTTTCGATGACTTGTCCGGACAAAGCCAGGGGGATCTGGGCATCTTGACACGAGCTGTTACACATGACATGGGTTTTACCAGTGTTTAAACCCATGCACGTGGAGTGCCAATTTGGCCTATCAACAATAATTTGAAGGCCCCCGACTGATTCGTCAATAAGGACGGCGTCATCAGCGAAATTCCATAATATTGTATACTCATTTACACCGAGTCTTGCAACTTGGTCTCATTACTAAAGTTCATTCTCACATTTTACACGGGACAGAAAAGTGAATGGAATATTGAATGGTCGGAAACTAGATGGAGGAAATGAGGATGGCTTTTATACCAGGTACGAGGTTTGAGGATTTGCGTCCAGAAAGTAAAGACAGTGTCCTACCTTTGGTAGTTGGATTCCTCTTCTTCCAGCCGCACACAACAATGAGAACACTAAAGCACTTTCAAAACGGCTGATGATCAAGGATTGTTTCCTTATCGAGATAACTTGCCGATCGGGATTTCGCGTAGCGCGGGCGGTAAGCGGTGAGGTTCGCGGCTAGGCTCAATTCACTTCTGACGCGGAATGAGGAAGGCGGGGACGGGATCGAGGTAGTGGGTTGAGGTGCGGGGAATTAAATATAATATAATAAAAGTGTGTGTGTGAAATAATATTAAACTAAATAAGTGCGCGGCGTTACCACTAAATATTGATATATATTGAACATATTTACATTATTTATTTATTTATTTATTGACGGACAGAGTCCATTATAAACATTATAGATACACGAAATTTTTACAAAGAAATAAAATTGCAAGGACAGAAATAAACAGCAAAGACAAAGAATAGATATTTTAAATGAAGTAAAATGCATAAGCTAACTATACAGATTCTTCAGCTGATTTATAAAGAAAGACATCCTTACACCCAAAATTATCAAGATCTTGATGATCGTTCACCCGCCTGATCATTCTGGGTAAGGGTGCCAGGTATTATTAGCTATAGTAACAACTTCCTGTTTGCAAACATACACGATACTATTTTTTTAAACGATCACGCTTACTTTAGTGTCTTTTGATAGACTGTACAGTTTTCTGAACATGTCTCGTATAAAGTGCGCATTACTGTGGAATATCCGAACAAAAGGTGGCCAAACAGATGTGAACACGGCCGTTTCTCCGTACAATCGCAGTCCTCAATATATACAGGGTGTACAATCCAAATGGGTCAGTATGGAGAGTCGGAAACTATGAGAGATAGCGAGATCTGTTCTTCTTAGGAACCATGACGTCGATTTTAGATTTAATAATAATTACATTCAAACTTTTTTATTAACTCTCATACATAACGGGAATCGAACCTGGTCAATATTTTTGTAACCGCGTTAAGTAAAAAGGACCCATTTTGGCCATGAAATCTTGTGTAAACACAACTGACAGTAAATTAGACTAAAATGCCCACAGTTTTATTAATTTGCAAAAAGTCGTGAATAATATGAATCGATCATCAATTATCTGAAGAGACCACTTATGCATATCTTATCTGCATCGGTATTATGCATTACAAATAGCGTTTATTTAAAATTAGAACGCATTTGTTCAGCGGGCGTACCAATTCATTTAAAATTTGAAAATGGATTACTGTTTTTGGAATTAACTTCGAATGAAACACGGCTTTTCGTAACCTCCTCGTGTTGATTTTTGATAACTTTCACATTATTATTGTGTTATGTGTTGTGTACTGTTTATAAAATGCGTTTAACGAATGATTTACACAAGATTTCATAGCCAAATTGGGTCCTTTTTACTTAACGCGGTTACAAAAATATTGACCAGGTTCGATTCTCGGTTATGTATGAGAGTTTATAAAAAATGTAATTATTATTACTATCTTTGATCGACGTCATGGTTTCCTACGAACATGATCTCGCTATGCTCATTATAGTTTCCTCACCAAACTGACCCACGGCCGTTTTGTACACCTGTATCACAGTAGTGGTTTTTTCACACTTTTTACATATGGACAAGAAACATCGTCTTTTTAAAAATAATTTATGTGTTAGAGGAGATAAATTAATTATTTACAAAAATAAGAAGACACTAACACTATTCTGGTCAGTATTTAAAATGTGTGAAAAGGTCATCTCCAGTGTTACATTTCAGGTAGAAAATCAAGGAGCAGGATTGTATGGAGAAGTGCTCTGTATTCTGTGATTTGTAATCATTATTTTATGCTTTTACAATTCTGTAATTTTTCATTTTTTAGATGAAGTAAGAATTTTTTCAAATTCAGGAATATGGATATTCAAGCGTTTACAGGGCTTATGACCTGTCATTGGGTGGGTTAAGTGGCCACTTTACGTACTACAACATTCCCCCAAGTATTTATTAGCAAATAACTTCATTTTTGTAATTAAGACTCTGACCGAGTTAAATTAATTACTAGTGATAGCCTGCAGATGACTCTGCAATTTATTTTTCTTATATTTAGGATGTACACTCTCTCGCCCTAGAACGAGTTCAGAGAAGGTTTTTAAGAAACATAAATTTGAGGTTAAATATCCCTGTGGAACAATGTAATTATAATTCTCTATAGTAACTAACTAACTAACTAACCATCCCGCCATTTCCCCGAAGGGGTAGGCAGAGAGTATAGAACGCCACACCACTCTGTCCTGGCATACTTCTCTTGCTTCCTCCACATTCATACATCTTCTCTATAGTCTGTTAAATATAGCTTGATTAGAATGACAGCTGTCAAACTGTTTAATTTTTAAAATTTTAAATGGTTTTAAAGCTGATTTGATATAATATATACATAATATATATTGATTGATATGTGAAGCATTCCAGATACTATTTTTTTGTTTATTAATGTACTAAATCACTCGTTAGACGTCATTTCATGGTAGTATTTGTTTGAACCAAGTCCCATACAATCATATCAGACTTGATTCATACAGATTCTAACGTGACGAACTGTCATTCTAATCAAGCTATATTTTAAGGACTATAGTGTATGCTCAGGTTAGCGGACCGAAGAGTGCTGTTTGATTTGGTCTTTCTATATAAAATTATCCATTCAAATCTGAACTGCCCCGAATTGATCCATTTATGCTGGTGTGTGCGATGTATTGGGTGTTGGTTCTGTATTGTCCTATAAGCCAACTCTAATTAAACATTTTTTAAATAATTACATCCAATAAAATTTGTGCCATATTGTAGGTATACACATATTTAGTAAATTTATTTAAAGAATTGTTGGATTTTATTTATCGCGTATATCTGGTTGGAATTTACTTTCAGCGTTGTTATTTTGTGTATTTTAAATCCTTTTAAAAAAAATTTTTAATCAAATTTAAATAATAGTTTTAAAGAGTGTGTAAAGATGTCATATATTGTACTAAGTATATAATTTTGTGTATCCGTATACTCATGTGATAATTGTAACAATTATTTTTTATATTCAAATGAAGTACTCTGTTATAATCATGTATTTCACTGTATTTAACACTGTATTTTTTGTAAAAGGCAATTAGCCGTCAATAAATAAATAAATAAATATTAAAAAAAGAATATACTTACTCCCTTCATGTGGAAAAATCCAGATTTTTGTGAGTATTTGTGACATACTCACAAATCTCTCATTGTGTTTATATTCATTTCTAATTCTGTACCATTTGTAATAAATCTATGAAAATTATCAAAATCTTTTTTTTTTCATGAATCGAGTCCGAGTACAGAAGCCACTCTGGGAGGTTTTACCCAAACCAAAGAAATAGCATAAAACTGTTGGATTACATACTGAAACTCTGTATGCAAGAGATAGTTAGCATTATTTCTTCACCGGAAAGTCACTAACTCCAGAAACACTGTTTTTAGAGAACCATATCGCACCATTAATATAAACTACTAAATAAAAAAATATTTTATTTCATTACTGTTTCATTGAAATTGGATAGAAGTTTTAATGGTAGCTAACACCTTCTCATCTCTCAGGCGAATGTGTGGTAAGACTATGTATGATAGGCGTACAAATGTCCAAATTAGAGCACGAGTGCAAGGCTGAGATAAGCATTATCCACAAAATTAACCTTTTACGATGGTTTGGTCATGTGAAGCGAATGAGTGATGAAAGAACGGCTAAAAGAAGTTTAAATGCAAGTGTGCCTGGATGTAGAAGCCGAGGAAGGCCGAGAAAGACAACCTGGCATGACCAAGTACGTCAAGTACTTGAAAGTGGTCGTGTGAAAAGTCGGAATAATCGGCGTATGTGCATGAGAAGATGTATGAATGTAGAGAGAGCAAAGGAAGTCTGCCAGGACAGAGTGGTGTGGCGTTCTATCCTCTCTGCCTACCCCTACGGGGAAATGACGTGATGGTTAGTTAGTTGACACCTATTATTCAATGGAGCGAGTTTATAACTCTACATCTCAATTTTTCTGGGCCCGCGACGGTGCCCGGCAACTGCTGGACATGGGTGTCAGCCTAGGCACACTCCGTGGCATTACGACTCGCGGGCTACGGGGTTCCGTCATGAATTGGAGGACGTTCAACCGGATGACCACGAGGTGCAGCACTCGCCTACAGAGAGAGGGGGGCCGGCATCGGGTAGAGGTGAGTAGTGCGGGCGACTATCCTGCACATTACGACTCGCGCGCTACGGGGTTCCTTCATGAATTGGAGGACGTTCAACCGGATGACCATGAGGTGCAGCACTCGCCTACAGAGAGAGGGGGGCCGGCATCGGGTAGAGGTGAGTAGTGCGGGCGACTATCCTGCACATTACGACTCGCGCGCTACGGGGTTCCTTCATGAATTGGAGGACGTTCAACCGGATGACCATGAGGTGCGGCACTCGCCTACAGAGAGAGGGGGCCCGGCATCGGGTAGAGGTGAGTAGTGCGGGCGACTATCCTGCACATTACGACTCGCGCGCTACGGGGTTCCTTCATGAATTGGAGGACGTTCAACCGGATGACCATGAGGTGCAGCACTCGCCTACAGAGAGAGGGGGGCCGGCATCGGGTAGAGGTGAGTAGTGCGGGCGACTATCCTGCACAATACGACTCGCGCGCTACGGGGTTCCTTCATGAATTGGAGGACATTCAACCGGATGACCACGAGGTGCAGCACTCGCCTACAGAGAGAGGGGGGCCGGCATCGGGTAGAGGTGAGTAGTGCGGGCGACTATCCTGCACATTACGACTCGCGCGCTACGGGGTTCCTTCATGAATTGGAGGACATTCAACCGGATGACCACGAGGTGCAGCACTCGCCTACAGAGAGAGGGGGGCCGGCATCGGGTAGAGGTGAGTAGTGCAGGCGACTCGTTCGCCCAGCACCTTTTCTTCTCGACGGGTGCAACCTCCCGGATAAGTTGGGCGGCGCCAAAAGCGATAAACTAGCGCCACTCCAGGCGGGGATGATAAATTCGGAAACTAAAATTAAAATAAATATTCGGTCAAATTAAAATAAAGAAACTTTGTTTTACAGAGCAATATAATTAAAAATAAAAGAAACGTTTGAGTTCTTATGATAATTTCAGTTTTGGGACTGCTTTCAAATAGTCGGAAATAACAGTGTCAGAAAGCAGGAAACAAGTTGTGCTCGAGTGAGATTCGAACCTTGAGATTCTAATCCGGAGTCCTCGAATCTACCACTAGACCACAACCCGGTTCTTATTGTCTTATATATATGTATATAAAAATAATAATAATCATGAAGACGTTAGTAACGACGCTCAACGAAGAAAGTAAAAGGGCTTAACTTATAGCCCCGTTATTTTTATAAAGGTAGGTTCTAATTCTTCGATTTTGTCTATGGACTGCTGTTGACGTTTCATTGACGTTTTTATTTGACACAACGCATTCAAATTGTATTTTTAATATTTTTGTACTGTTCTTTTAGTGAAATCAAGTATAATTTTGTGATGCTAGAGTCGGTTTTGAAATGAGTGAATTATCTGAAGAGGATTTTATCGAACGCGAACTTCAAGACTGTCCAACGCCTTTGGAATTCGACAAAATCTGCCGAATTTGCATGTCAAGAAAAAGCTTACATCCCATTTTTACATACAAAGATTCCTTTCGGCGTAGTTGTCAAGATCTTTCTGGAAAGATGACAGTATGCACCGGTATCGCCGTTGCAAAAAACGACAATTTTCCCGATAAAATCTGTGAAAAATGCATTCATTTCTTACAAATTTCTTGCCATTTGAGAACTGTCAGCGAAAATTCACATAGAAAATTTAAGCAAGTCGTACAGCGGTTAAAACAAGTCGAATCTGACGAAGAAACAAATGAATCGGACTGCTTTTTGATCGATTTAAAAACGCGCGATAATGAACAACGCGACGATTTAACAGACGAAAAGGATGACAGTTTTTGCGACGATTCAAAAAACGCACAAAGTGACAAATTTCCCCCGTCGGTGAAAAAAAAGAATTCAATTTTCGCGACCGTCCAAAAAACAAAAAATATATCAATATCTGCGATGATTCTAAAGATGAAGAAGGTATAAGTTTTAATGACGGAATTAACAAAGACTTTCGCGACATTTTGACAGACGAAAAACTCGAAAATATTCACGATTGTTTGGAAGACGTTAAAACTGAAAGCTTCAATGAAAATATTTCTTTTGAAGATGACAGAAATATGATTGTTATACTGCAGACTGATACAGAATTTATTGATGAAGAAAATAATCCAAATATAGATAAGAACATACATGGCGGAGATGTGAAAAAAGATTGGACGTTTTTCGGCTGCCTGATTTGTGAGACGCGTTTCTCCAACAAAACTAAACTGCAAGAGCATATGGCCGCCACGCACGGAGAACGGGGCACCCAAGAGTATGTTTGTCACGGATGCGGCGAAAAATTCCAAAACAAATCTACCAGATTGAAACATGAAAAAAATCTTTGTTCGAAAATGCCATCGGGAAATAGATATGAATGCAGGTATTGGATTTTTTTTCTATTTATTTTTAATATGATTGATTGGCGGCCTCCGTAGCGTAATGGCTAAGACGCTGGACTCACGATACGGAGGTTCCGGGTTCGATTCCCGTGTGAGAACACAAAAATCAAAAGTGATTTTTCTCAAGCCTGGGTGTTTGTAATGTTGTTCCCCTCTGTTATTGGGCCTATTTGTGGCCTGTTGAGGTATTTAAAAAAAAAAAAAAAAATAATAATAAATTGGCCACAGCCATGAATGGTTGGTGCGCTGGGCTACCATGCACCAAGTTGCGGGTTAGATTCCCGGTGAGGTCAATATGAAACATGATTTAAACTGATCATGTAATAAATTATCAAGATACACTAAACTTGGTGTAGCGATGCAGTGCCCTATTTACCATTAGTTACATGAACTTGTGGCATGAAATTTTTGTGAATGCAAAAAAATATAACAAAAAATCCTTCGAACAAGAATTTCAGAGAAGTGACATTCCATACTTACTGCCGTATCTGAGGTGTCTAGTTACCCACTCACTACGTCACTCACTACGTCATCAATAGGCATCAACGTCATAACTAGACATCTACCTCACACGTTTTGTGTATAGGCCTAAGTGCTGGAGTCTCTAGACAGTGGAATTTGATAATAAGTGGTGTTATGAAATTAATCCTTAGAAGTGTATCTTTGTAGAAAATTTGTATGGAAACGCCCCTTCTAGTGAATTCTCCTTCATAGAAAAATCCCATAGGCATCAGTGGGACCCGTTAAATAAAATTATTAACAAGATACGATAATTTAAAGTCTGGGTTGATGTTTTGAATTAGATGGTATTTGATGGATTATTTACTTTGTTTTTCTTCTCATTCTAGAAAATGTCCCGCCAAACTAACATCGCGTCCAGCTCTTGAGCGCCACATGCGACAGCACTCACAGCGTAATACAGTGGAAGTCGGAGAACTATTCGCATGTCCAATATGTCGCAAGACGCTACTAACGCGTTCCACACTACGCACCCACGTGCAATCTCTTCACATGAAATCTTCAGGCAGTGTCTGTCCAGTGAGTTACCCGTTTATCAGAAAGTAACAAAGGGGAAGTCTGAGAACTGTTCGCATTCCCAATAATGTGGTCCATTGTCTGTATGGCTGCGAATAATGGCACCTAACCGGGGCCCAAACTCATAGACTTCTGTGTCTCTGTCTAATATTAGGTGTGCGGTGGTCTGACTGTGTAAGGAACACAGAGGTGAGCAACCCAACCCTTGGTATCTACTGTCACCCGGCGAAGGCGTTTCCCTGCTTCTGCGCCACCATGCTTGTCTGTTTTACATTGTTTCAAATTCTCGGCGTCCTGGTCATCCACTGTTGTCAATTCAATATCATTGGTTTTAACCTGTATTTTTCTTGACAGATTTGCAACAAAACTCTCAAGAACAAGCACGCTTTGTACACGCACATGCAGACGCATGCGGAGCGCGTGTTCGCATGCGATCAGTGCTCGTATCGCACTAACATGCGAACCTCGCTCACCCTTCACAAGAGGAAGCACAGTGGAGAGAGGCCGTACGCATGAGAGTGGTGTGCACACAGGGCTGTCAATATCAGCAATCTTAATAGACATCGCCTTACACATACGGGATATAGAAATCATGAGGTAAGATTATTATTATTGTTATATGACCGTATGTAATATTGTAGTAAATGGAGACAGATTGAAGCAGGTTGAAGAATTTGTATATTTGGAAAGTATGTTTACAAGAGACGGAAATGTGGATAAAGACATTGAGAGAAGGAAACCGAGTTATTGGTGCCTTGAAATTGATAGTGGAAAATAATAACTTATCGAAAGAAGCAAAATTGGCAGTTTTGGTACCAACCCTTATGTATGGTAGTAGTGAAGCGTGGCGTTGGAAAAAGAAGGATGAAAGTAGACTGAATGCTGTTGAAATGCCATCTATGTGTGGTAAGACTATGTATGATAGGTGTACAAATGTCGAAATTAGAGCAGAGTGCATGGCTGAGATAAGCATTATCCACAAAATTAAGGGCTTTTACGATGGTTTGGTCATGTGGAGCGAATGAGTGATGAAAGAACGGCTAAAAGAAGTTATAATACACGTGTGCCTGGATGTAGAAGCCGAGGAAGGCCGAGAAAGACAACCTGGCATGACCAAGTACGACAAGTACTTGAAAGTGGACATGTGAAAAGTCGTAATAACCGGCGTATGTGCATGAGAAGATGTATGAATGTAGAGGAAGCAAAGGAAGTCTGTCACAGGACAGAATGGTATGGCGTTCTATGAAATGGCGTGACGGTTAGTTAGTTAGTTATAAGCAGGTTGGCAGGTTGCTGGTGTGGCAGCCTATATCTTGTGTACTGCTTCTTGTCTGCCTTCTGCATCTACTGACCGTAGTGGAGTGGACAACTAGGCCTGCCAACTTGTTCCACCCTACTGGGAAGGAAGTTTCCCTATATCTTGTGTACTGCTTCTTGTCTGCCTTCTGCATCTACTGACCGTAGTGGAGTGGACAACTAGGCCTGCCAACTTGTTCCACCCTACTGGGAAGGAAGTTTCCCTATATCTTGTGTACTGCTTCTTGTCTGCCTTCTGCATCTACTGACCGTAGTGGAGTGGACAACTAGGCCTGCCGACTTGTTCCACCCTACTGGGAAGGAAGTTTCCCTATATCTTGTGTACTGCTTCTTGTCTGCCTTCTGCATCTACTGACCGTAGTGGAGTGGACAACTAGGCCTGCCAACTTGTTCCACCCTACTGGGAAGGAAGTTTCCTATATCTTGTGTACTGCTTCTTGTCTGCCTTCTGCATCTACTGACCGTAGTGGAGTGGACAACTAGGCCTGCCAACTTGTTCCACCCTACTGAGAAGGAAGTTCCCATATCTTGTGTACTGCTTCTTGTCTGCCTTCTGCATCTACTGACGTTGGAGTGGACAACTAGGCCTGCCAACTTGTTCCACCTACTGGGAAGGAAGTTTCCCTATATCTTGTGTACTGCTTCTTGTCTGCCTTCTGCATCTACTGACCGTAGTGGAGTGGACAACTAGGCCTGCCAACTTGTTCCACCCTACTGGGAAGGAAGTTTCCCTATATCTTGTGTACTGCTTCTTGTCTGCCTTCTGCATCTACTGACCGTAGTGGAGTGTGGACAACTAGGCCTGCCAACTTGTTCCACCCTACTGGGAAGGAAGTTTCCCTTGGGGTTGAGGTGGAACTGGGGAGGATAGAGCTTCCAGTTGTGGCCCGTAGGTTGGTGTTGGGATTCAGCTGATACATCTCGTGCAGGGGGCAGTCGTAGTAATCATTCAGTATCTTGTAAGTTTCAATTAAATCCCCTCTCTTCCGATGATGTCTTCGTGTCGCCCGGGGAGGTATTATGATTTATTAATATTATATATTTTGTTTCTAGTGCAAACAGTGCGGAAAGAAATACATGGACAAGTCGACTCTGACCTCTCATATAAACAGCTTCCACCGCGGGCTGCGACCATTCTTCTGCGACCAGTGTGCCAACACTTATGTTAGGAGAAAGGACCTCACCAAGCACCAGAACAAGATGCACCCCAGAAACGGGGCGTAGCCGAGAATATGTACAAACATTTTGTAAATAAATTTATTTGCCTTTTTTAAACTGTTTTTCTTAACCCATGAATTGACTTGTAAACCAAAATTTTCTGTGAATGCAGAAAAATAAAACGAAAAATCACAAAATCATCAGTGCTATCCATTTATAAATCGGATGATTAATAAGCGAGATATAATCATTTAAAGTTTGATTTTTGTAAAGAGATTGTATGATAGGCGATCGGTGACGCCACTGATCGTATGTGGAATAAAAACTATAAATGATTGTATCTCGCTTATTAATTATCCGATTTACAAACGGATTGCACTGGTAGTTTTGTGACTCTTCGCTTTATTTTTCTGCGTTCTCAGAAAAGTACTATCGTGCAGAGATTAAGCTGCTGAAAAGCTAAAACACTCTTGGTTCATTTTGGTCTAAAGGGCCCATGTTATTGACAATATAGGGAACTTTGTCAAGATGGGCCCTGTAGGTACAGCTACGCCAAATTTTTTTATGCTCTTTATCGGTTTGGGTTCTAATGTACCAGAAGTGCGCTTATTTTTTACAAAAATAGTAATAATTTTTTTTTTACATAAGTAAAACTATACAGAATACAGACACGCTTACTACAACTACTTATTTCCCTTATCCGCACCCAATGGTGCATAAGTGTGCCAGGACAGAGTAGTGTGGCGTTCTATCCTCTGCTTGCGAGACGGTTAGTTAAGTAGGTACTAATATTATAATATTTTTCTACGCGGTATCCCTTTTCTCAAAATCCATAGATAAAAATAATTTATGTTTGACATTTCCTATTTGGCTTGTTTTTATCTATGGCATCCTGTCAAATTATGATCAAGTGAATTTTGTATTGTTTAAAATTAATGTTTTAAAAGCGTTTTTCAAAATGGAAGAGTCTGTGGTAGATAATTATTTAAAAGAAATCAGTGAAGATTGTCCTCCTGTGTCAGAATTCGATAAAGTCTGCCGCGTTTGTTTTTCTCGGTCGCGATTAAGTTCTATTTTCAAATTCAAACAGAACCTCTCGAAAAAGATTCAAAAGTGTTCCAAAATCAAGCCGAAACAGCGCGACGGCTTGCCGGATAAAATTTGCAAGAATTGTTTGAAATCTCTCGAAATATGTTTACATTTTAGAAAGCTCAGCGAGACCTCCGATGTCAAATTGAGGACCGCTCTCAAAACCGAGAAAAAACTAAACAAATACTCAAACGACGAAAAAGATTCCGGTTTTGATATCAAAGATGAATCTTTAGACTGGCAAAGCGATGATTTTAACTTTGAAGAACTCAAAAATGATGCTTTTGAAAATATTCCATTAAGTGAATTGAAATCTGAATTAAGAATAAAAGAGAGTTTACACAATTTGAAGTCAGATTTAAGTAATTTAGAGAGAGCATGCGATTTGAAGTCAAATTTATTAAGAAATAAAGACAGCAGATGTGAACTGAAGTCAGATTTAGGCACTAAAGAGAATATAAGAGATTTGAAGTCAGATTTATTCAAAACAGAGAGTTTATGTGATATGAAGTCAGATTCAAATAACTTAAAGAGTATTTGCAATTTGAAGTCAGATTTATTTGAAACAGAGAGTTTATGTGATACAAAGTCCGTTTTAAATAATTCAGAGAGTATATGCAATTTGAAGTCAGATTTAAACTCTTCTGAGGATAACACAAAAAAAGATTTATCTTTTTTTGGATGTTTGTTATGCGGGGAGCGTTTCGAAAATCGAACGAACTTGCAAAGTCATATGTTATCTCATGGTAAAACTCAAGAGGAATATATATGCCACGGTTGTGAAAAATCTTTCGATACCCGAAGGTTAAGGCTGAGACATGAAAAAAAAGGATGTACAAAATGGAGCCTGGGTCTGTTTACAAATGCAGGTAAAACTAAAAAAAAATAATATTGTGATATCATCCTTGTACTGTTAATAAAAATAGATTTATTAGGCAGCTTTTGCTGGTGCGACCTATATCTTTTGTACTGCTTCTTGTCTGCCTTCTGCATCTACTGACCGTAGTGGAGTGGACAACTAGGCCTGCCAACTTGTTCCACCCTACTGGGAAGGAAGTTTCCCTATATCTTGTGTACTGCTTCTTGTCTGCCTTCTGCATCTACTGACCGTAGTGGAGTGGACAACTAGGCCTGCCAACTTGTTCCACCCTACTGGGAAGGAAGTTTCCCTATATCTTGTGTACTGCTTCTTGTCTGCCTTCTGCATCTACTGACCGTAGTGGAGTGGACAACTAGGCCTGCCAACTTGTTCCACCCTACTGGGAAGGAAGTTTCCCTATATCTTGTGTACTGCTTCTTGTCTGCCTTCTGCATCTACTGACCGTAGTGGAGTGGACAACTAGGCCTGCCAACTTGTTCCACCCTACTGGGAAGGAAGTTTCCCTATATCTTGTGTACTGCTTCTTGTCTGCCTTCTGCATCTACTGACCGTAGTGGAGTGGACAACTAGGCCTGCCAACTTGTTCCACCCTACTGGGAAGGAAGTTTCCCTATATCTTGTGTACTGCTTCTTGTCTGCCTTCTGCATCTACTGACCGTAGTGGAGTGGACAACTAGGCCTGCCAACTTGTTCCACCCTACTGGGAAGGAAGTTTCCCTATATCTTGTGTACTGCTTCTTGTCTGCCTTCTGCATCTACTGACCGTAGTGGAGTGGACAACTAGGCCTGCCAACTTGGCCTGCCAACTTGTTCCCACCCTACTGGGAAGGAAGTTTCCCTATATCTTGTGTACTGCTTCTTGTCTGCCTTCTGCATCTACTGACCGTAGTGGAGTGGACAACTAGGCCTGCCAACTTGTTCCACCCTACTGGGAAGGAAGTTTCCCTATATCTTGTGTACTGCTTCTTGTCTGCCTTCTGCATCTACTGACCGTAGTGGAGTGGACAACTAGGCCTGCCAACTTGTTCCACCCTACTGGGAAGGAAGTTTCCCTATATCTTGTGTACTGCTTCTTGTCTGCCTTCTGCATCTACTGACCGTAGTGGAGGGGTGGACAACTTGTTCCACCCTACTGGGAAGGAAGTTTCCTTGGGGGGTTGTGGTACTGGAACTGGGGAGGATAGAGCTTCCAGTTGTGGACCGTAGTGGTTGGACAACTAGGCCTGCCAACTTGATCCCACCCTAGTGCAAGGGGCAGTCCTATATAGTAATCATTTAGTATCTTGTAAGTTCATTTGTCTGCCCTTTCTTCCACTACTGAAGGAAAGTTAATGGCCTTGTGTACTCTGCACTGTTGGCCCTGTAATGATATGGAGTGTATCAGGTGTGACCAATTGTTCCTCTAACTGATGTTTACCTATTAATTTGTATAATGCTTCTTTCTGCCTTATGCATCTACTGACATTTCAAGTGGATGTGCACAACTAGGCCTCTGCAACTTGTTCCACCCTACTGGGAAGGAAAGTTGTCCCTATATCTTGTGTAGCTGCTTCTTGTCTGCATTCCGCTGCGAACTGACCGTCGGCTGGAGGGTCAACATAACCCACACTCCGTCTTTGCCACCCTAAGATGGAGGAGTTTACCTCATGCCCAAGTGTTATATTGATTCTGGTTGTTACTCAGTAATATATGCCGACATGAGATGTTGAAATTATCGTCCATGCCAAATTATTCTTCATGGGTAAATTGCAATATATAAATACACGTGTACTAACTATCTATCTAACCCATTACAATAGGGGTAGTAGAGAGGATAGAACGCCATACCACTTGTCCGATCGACTTCCTTTGCTTCCTCTACAATAATACTTTTCTCATGCACATACGTCGATTATTCCGACGCACGTCCACATGTCCACTTTCAAGTACTTGCACGTTTACTTGGTCATGCCAGGTTGTCTTTCTCGGCCTTCTCGGCTTCTACATCCAGGCACACTTGCATCATAAACTTCTTTTTAGCCGTTCTTTCATCACTCATTCGCTCCACATGACCGGAACCATCGTACGTTTCCCTTTCTTAATTTTGTGGATAATGCTTATCTCAGCCTTGCACTCTGCTCTAATTTGACATTTGTTCACTTCCATCATACATAGTCTTACCACACATTAGATCGCGCATTCAACAGCATTCAGTCTACTTTGATCCTTCTTTCTTCCTTCTGCACCACTGCTTCACTACCATACATAAGGGTTGACTCATGACTTGTACAATAACTCCGTTGTGTACTGCCAGTTTTGCTGTGGATTGCAAAGTGATTTTCCTTTATAAATATATACCGTAAGTGAACATTTACCTACCCATGTAATCAAAATGATAAAATAATGCATTCGGTCCTCTAATACTGCAGTGGAAGTTTCCCAACAATTTTTATTTTCGACACGTCTACATTATGTGTCATTGAATTAAAACAAAGTGGTCAAATGTTTGATGCGCACTTGTTTTCTATCTTGTAATGAAGTATTAAAAGTTTACTTTTTCTGCACTGTGCGTAACAACGATGATGAAGAGTGCGCCTACGGCTGGCACTCACCCTGCGGGACACGGGGAGCCGCAGTTGCACTAATGAATTGCGTTTACAGCTGCGTATTCCTACCTGCACAAAACGTAGTGGCCCCATGTCCCTGATCCTGCACAAAGAGGTTCCACACCGGAGACAGGAACGTACACGTGCGAAGTGCTGCGTATAAAGAAATTATATCAAACCTCACAAGTTGAACAAAGCATCATATAATGCATGTTGGAGTCAGAAAATACAAGGTAAATCTGAAAAAAAACACCAAGTGGCTAAAGTATATTTTTTAAATGGCTTGTAAACTGATGAGTAATTAATATACACATTTTTGTCAATTTGACATTCATCGAACTAAGACAATTAGCAGTTGGAAGAATTGATATGGAAGTACGTTAAGTGACCTGTTATTTATAACAAAATGAAAGAAGGGGTCTTTTTGCAATGTGCCCTTTGAAATCGATAGTGCCGCAATAAGAACAGTATCGAATCTGGACTCAAAATTGGCAGTTTCAGAGCTTGGTACCAACCCTATGTATGGTAGTGAGCGTGGTGTTGGAAAAAGAAGGATGAAAGTAGACTGAATGCTGTTTGCGAAAATGCGATCTATGTGTGGTAAGACTATGTATGATAGGTGTACAATATATCGAAATTAGAGCACAGTGCAATTAAGATAAGGAGACCAAAAATTTATCGACAAAAATAAGAAAGGGCTTTTACGATGGAGAGAGTTCATGTGGAGCGAATGAGTGATGAAGAACGGCTAAAAGAAAGAATTTGAAATGCAAGTGTGCCTGGATGTAGAAGCCGACGAAGCCGAGAAAGACATGGCATGACCAAGTACGTCAAGTACTTGAAAGTGGTCATGTGAAAAGTCGGAATAATCGGCGTATGTGCATGGATGAAGATGTATTAATGTAGAGGAAGCAAAGGAAGTCTGTCAGTCGGACAGAGTGGTATGGCGTTCTATCCTCTCTGCCTACCACCCCTACACGGGGAAATGGCGTGATGGTTGTTAGTTAGTTTATTATCGAAAAATAGAGGAAGAGGTCATTCTGCGTGTTGGTTTGGTCATGTTGAGAGCGAAAGACATGATGAGATGAAAGAATGACACCTATGTATAAGTCTAGGCGATGTGAGTGTGTTTGCACGGGTCTGTAGCTAGTAGTCTGAGGAAAGCCGAGAAAGCATTCTGGCGAGAACATAGTTAAATGATAATGCACTTGATAGTGGGTCATGTGAAAAGTCGGGATATTAATCGACGTGCGTGCATGAGAAAGATGGATTTATGAATGTGGAGGAAGCAAAGGAGTCGGTGCAAGGATCAGCAGTGGGTGTTGCTAGTTCTATCCTCTCTGTAGTAGTTTATGAAAAGTCTTTGGATGGGGTTAGAAAAATTGTAGTTAATTTGTGAGCTTCTGGTGAAAGTGTTCTCAGTGGTTGGACACACATGCTGGTTCAATAGTATTGGGTGTCTTGTTTCGAAGGTTTGGTAGGTGTTTTCATGAACATTTTTACATGATTACACAGTGGTTGATTGGAGGTATAGCCAAATTAGAGTTACCAAATTGTTAGTTTAAAAATGCCTTAGATTATAGGTTAATATTCAATTGGTGTTATGTCGCATTTGTAAGCCAAAATTTAATGTTAATATTAAATGGAACATGTTAAATATATTAAACGCTAGGTAATAGAATAATTACATTATAAAATATAACTCTAAATGGAGCAAAGTTGCATAAAGCACATCACTATTGTCATTAGTCGAAACAGATGTTTTTGAAAGAAACTGTGAATATGACTAAATGCACTAGATTGTATGAAAAATGTCTATATTTTATTGTTAGCCAGTGCGTGCATTCAAAGTACAGTGAGTTAGCGCTGTAACTGAACGATATTATACTTATTACAGTTAAAATAGTTGCATTCTAGGGTAACTCGACAGTGCACTGTGTACCAATTAAATTGTTAGTTGATAACAAATCAAACATACGTAATGATTTAAATATGTTGATTAGAAATAGCAAATAAAGAATTTTAATAGTTCTTATATTTTCTAATTTTGAATATTGACGAAAGTAATACAAAAAAGATGTTAGAATAGAATATGTTTACAATAGGAATTTTTTAATTCTAAAAGTAATAAAGCGTAACTGGACAATTTCGATGTTTTATACGTGAACATGTAATAAGGAGAACAGAAAATGACGAGTTAGATTAAAAAAAAAAAAAAAAAATTGCTGTAAAAGTTATTTTTGAAAATTGAGGAGTTTATCTTAGTAGGTGATATAATTCGGTAAGAATCTCACTTGCAATCATAAGGTTTCTGGGCTAAAGTCTAATTGGAGTTTTTTCTCAATGGATGACAGAAGAGTGTCACATGTTAAGCGTCGTTACCATTTTTGTATATACTGTTATACAAGTTCTGGCAATTGGCAGATATCAATATCAACCTGTTGGGAATGTTGTAGATACGTTCCCAGCAGATGACATGGTCATAAGCCTGTTGTGTTAAATTTCAGACAATGACACAGTCGTTTCCAGAATTTTCTGTGAAGTTGGGTTATCAATACTTACTTATAACTACTTACTTATCAGTGTGCGGAATGCGGCAAGAGAGTACAAAGCGTCCCTGAAGACTCTTTGTCTCACATCAGCAGCGTTCATCGGGGACTAAGCGGCCGTATTTTGTTGCGACAAGTGCGGGAACAAATACGCACGGCATAAGACGGATGAGGGCCACCATAAGGAAGGCACACCCTGATTAATGAATACTCAATTATTGTCTCCAAGCCATCTTTCGGTCATCCACGTCCGCGCGGTCTGACGCAACCCTCGTACAGAGTTCCAACCGTGGACGTCCAGGATGCGAGAAACCTGCATACCTAGAACTGAGGGATTTCTTGTGTATATTTTATGTACTATTTATTTTTTTATCTTAAAGTAGTACTACCTAATTTTTTAATTATGTCCTTAGGTGTAATAAACACGTTATTATTAAAGCTAATGGTTTTACACAACATTTTGAAATATACAAATTTTGTAGACAAAGGTCTGGATTATACCCTGCTGGGCCTGATATCAATATTATTGATCAATCCCAACATAGGCAGAGAAACATCTCGGAAAAGAATGGGGGTTATTATTATCGTTTTACAGGGCTTATGACCTGTCATTTTTGGCAGGGTTAAGTAGCAAACTTGATGTAACTAAAGGGTCTTCCTTGTTTCAGGACGTACTTCTAGTAAGCAATAAAGCTTCGGAAGAGAGCCTTTACCCTACACCAATGTAAGACATTGTCAAAAAATGTCTTTAACCATCTTCTCAACAGATGTCACTAGAGGAAAGAAATGTGGATACTTCTGTACCAACTCGATATATATATTAGTTTCAAAAATTTGTCTTATATGGTTGTCAGATGACGGGCGGAATGGGGAATGTTGTAGTACATCAAGTAGGCCAACTTAACCCAGCCAATGACAGGTCATAAGCCCTGTAAAACGCCGTTTCTCTGTCTCTGTTGGGGATATCAATAATAATTATTATAATATTACTTGCAACATATTTTCTTAACCAAGCCTTAAATACAGCCATTTTATTTTCATTTTTTATCTCTTCTGGTATTTCTTCAAACATTTTCACTGCTCGGTGCATTAACGAATTTAGCGACTTAGATTTTTTACGAAAACGGTAGCCTCAGTCTATTTCTATTATCAGGTTTCATGGCCATATTGATTTTGGATTAATATATCATTTTGTTTGTCATAACTCTCTTGAGGTATACCCATTTGTAATTTTATATACAAAAACCATTGCATTCATAAATATCTATTGTGAAACTGTCATTAGTATTTTGTTTCTTTTAACATGGATCTTATCCTTATTATACAGGGTTATTTTTTTGGCGATGGTTATACCCATGCTGGGCTAATATCAAATACTGGGTTAATTTTTAGTCAGTTAAACAAAAAAAAAAACCCTGAATCAGTATCGTTATAGAACCCATTTCAATAAAAAAAAACATGTACCTCTTATTTTTACGATTTATTATTTTTAATTCTATAATTTTTACAAATTACGCACACCCTATTCACAGCTGGTCATCTGAGTTCGCGCCTGGCAGCCGTATAGGGTCGCATCGGATGATACTTGTTCCTGAAAATCACATGTGTCATAATTTAATGTAAGATGTCCTTGGATATAAATATATCATATAATCAATCCTCCGTAAGATAAAATTATTTCTATAGCGTAAAATACCAAATTTAGGCAAAGCTTAGTAAAATAGCAACACTATTATACTGTCGGGGAATGAGTTCGTGGCCTTCAGGTAAAGGGAAGTGTGTGCGGAGGGTGCATCCCCCGCCACGTTCCTCTTCTACCCGCTCGCCCCTAGGTTCATGGGGACATTAGTGATGTGCGTACTACTGCCGATTCGGATCGCTAGTTATTTTTTTGGAAATATCTCGGGATTCCGAAACACAGCAGTTCTCTTTTTCATGGGATGGTATACAATTGAAATTGGAATAAGAGGTTTTATTATTGCTAAGCGAATATAGTTTAATATTGTGGGTCATCAACAGGTCTATTGTTTGTGTTAGGTTGAGACATGAATGGATAGATAATTTACACCGTTTTTATATTATGGGTGAGTAGAGTTATGGGTGCAATATCACACTTATAACTAAAAAAGTCGTAAATTACCATGTATTCATCTCTCAACCATAAAACAAACAATAGGCCAGACCACGTGTACCACATAAACCGACATACTACACTCACTTAGCAATAATATAACAAACTTCTTGTTTCAATTTCAAATTGTGTAGCAATCCCTATTGTACACTATCTTTGTAAAATTTCAATTAATTGATATTGTTAAACTATCCCTTGAAAAAGTTAACACGTTGTTTCAATATTTTAGCTATCTTACCTATTCCCATTATCAAAATTTTCATTTATGTAGCTAGGTACTTGATCGATTTATATCGATATGGATTTTCAGAATATTGTAGCAGTAACAGCACTAGCGCATTCCTTCCGAGCCGCACGAACTCATTCGTAAAATACTAAGCAACATGGAGTGACAAAAATCACAGTACCAGCCAAAAATAGGAAAAAGTTGTTAAAAAACTTTAAGAATAAAATAATTAATTTATTGAATAGATTTTTATTTTAAAATATATTACATTTTAATTTTTTTAAAACACATACTGTCCACTATGCTATTTGCAAGTGGTAGCGCACATGTCTTTCTCTATTATGAGGACGAGGGTTCGAGGCCGTTTAACCCGTAGGGGTCAAACACGAAATATTTACATGTTAATATTTCATGTGTGATAACTTGGACTGGTCTCTTTATCTTCATGTAATTTAATGATCAATATACACCGCACTCGGTGTACCGATGTAGTGCCATATTCACCATTGGGTGTGGATTAACTAGGGTAAACACCCCAACCCCCTCACAAGTTTATGTACCCAGTAGATGACAATTATAAGCCGCAGAGTCATTTTCAGGCGTTTCCTATTAGGTGATTATATTTCGTGTAAGTATCTCACTTGCAATCGTAAGGTTTCCGCTAAAAATGCTTAGCTATTTTCTCAATAGATGCAGAGAAGTTTACGCATGCGCCATGTATTACAGGGTGTAACAAAACTCGATTTACAAGCGGATAACTGGTGAATCTACAGCGTATTTGGAGACGATTGTGTAATATGACTTTTTAATCTGGGCTTCAAAAAATATATTTTTAATTTCTTCTCACAAAAGTTTTCATAAGTATGGCAGATTAAGTAAAGTTTGCTCAAATTCTTATTAAAACGTGTTTTTAAATTTTGTTTTCTTTATGGATAGTATTAATTTGAGTAAATACATAATATTTGATAACAATTTGGAAACAAAATTCGAAAAAAAATTCAACTTCGTACTCAATTTTCTCGAAAACTAAGGGTCAAAAAAATATTATTCTACAAAATCGATTCCAAATATGATGTAGATTCACTGGTTTCCCGCTTGTACATCGAGTTTTGTTACACCTGTATATACATAATAAGTAATGTTTTCTGATAATGGCTTATGGATAATAAATGCTAGGCGAAAGGGGGAATGTTGTAATGCGTCAAGTGGATACTTGACCAAGACGTGTCATAAGCCCTGTAAACGCCTGGATTCTATTAACTTATTCCTTACAAATTTTCTCGTCTCGGCTGATATATCAATTGGAATTTGATGTTTATCAAATTCCATAGACCGAATCTTATTTGAAATATTAAATTCATTCCGCAGCCCCAGAATCTGTCCTGAACTCAACCGAATGAACGGATAGCGCCGATGATTTCATGAATTCAATGGTGGACTCCATATTGGTCTACTGCCTATAATCCACAATGCTTAAATCATATGGGAGATCGCTTTATCTAACATATTATATTTAAAATTGCATGTTTCAAGTAACTTATGCAAGAGTACAAAAAAGATTATTGCTTTTAAGCAATATCTTTCCAACCAACCCTTAGTTATTTTTAGTGATAATCCGATTTAATGTACCGAGTATGAATTGGAAGATAAGCTATTATTAATGTCATGTGTATATGTTTGTGTTGTGGTATGTGTGTGGAGTGTGGTGTACGTGTTGGGAAATCTGAATATTTAAGCGCAGGAGACAATAAGTTTGCGCTACTCAGGCTTCCGCTTAGTAATTATACGAAAATTAACTTATTTAGCATTATTTACAAGATGAATACACTAAAATATGACACGGGGAAATGGAATAGAGGAAGGAAGGAAAGGGATAGGGAAGAGGATGAATGAAGGATCTTAGTGTAATAATTACTGTACGTAAAGTTGAGAATTTTGTGGCTACCAGGGCCTATCGCCCGGCGGCGCGCCCTCTACGATCGGGTCCAGGCGCCGCGGCACTGCGGGCAGGGGCACGCCCGGGTGGAACTTCCTCGTGTGCCTGCGCAGCCCCTTCCTGCTGCTGAACAGGGTGGAGCATATGGAACAGCAGTACGGCTTGACGCCCTTGTGCTTGCACGCCACGTGGTCCATCAGCGCCTGGTTGTTGAAGTAGCTCTTGTCGCACTGGTCGCACTGAAAGAGAAAAACCTACCTAAAATAACAACGTTTAACAGTTTTCTCAATAGATGGCAGGTAGATAGATTTATACACAGAGTAACAACCCTAAAACTGAATCCAATCTACGTCATATTTGGAGTCGAATGCGTTATACAACTTTTTAATTTAGTAACAGTGTTTGTAAACTCCATAACATTATAAACAACATTTTGAGTGTGTCCAAACACTTGTAGACAAAAACTGGATTTCTCCCATTACGGGCTAACAATTACAACTTGACATCTCAACAGAGACGAGAAGTTTGGAAGGGAATATGGATATCTAGGCGTTTACAGGGCTTATGACCTTTTTCTGCCGCACCCTATCCACATCCTAACCAAAACAAGACACAGTCATACGCAAAGAAATGAGAAAGAAGGACTCCGGCAAGGAACACCCACGCCAGTCCCCAGAAACGCAGGCCCGAGGGATTCAGGCAAAAGATTGCGACCAGACGGGGACTAACCCACTAAATCTATTGTTAGTGTTATCATAACTACTCCCTTTTATGGGAATGAACGTTCACAAAATATGAGTTCAGTCCAGTCCAAAATACACCAAGCTACTCATGCATCATTATATTAACAATATTCAACTTTTTAAACAAAAACCCTAATTTGACTAGGCTATATTTCGGGCCCTGGGTAGGTGCCATGATCCACAGCCATAGAGGAGAACAGGTGTGATGTGTAGGATAAACAACCAACCTTGTATTGCCTGATCTGCGTGTGTTTAGATATATGCTTCTTCAAGTTGCTGTTGTTGATGGATCTGTAGGGACAGAGCGGACAGGGGAACGGCAGGACTCCGGTGTGCCGCTTCATGTGAGTGACAAGGGAGGATTTCATGTCCGTGCGGTAGGCGCACTGCGCGCAGGCGTACGGCTTCAGCCCGTCGTGCCGGAGCAGGTGCGTGTGGTAGGAGTCCGAGTGGCGGGACGTGAACGGGCAGCGATGGCACGCGTACGTCCGGTGGACGCCCATGTGGCGCTCCGTGTGGCGCTTGTGGGCGCTGCTGGACGCGAGCGCCTGCCCGCATATCTGCAACATTACGCAAGTGGTGGAAGTTTAAGTCTGAAGTGACAATCGCAAGAGGCTAAATTAGCAGTCCATAAAGTAGATTGAATGCTGTTGAAATGGGATCTCTCAATCGAAATTAGAGCAGAATAGTCATGGAATATCTTTATTACCTACAGATGTTATAAGAAAACAGTGCAGGGTGTAACAAAACTCGATGTACAAGCGGGAAACCGTGAATCTACACAATATTTGGAGTCGATTTGGTAGAATAAAATTTTTCAATTTGACCCTATAGTTTTTGAGAAAATTGATAAACAAAGTTGATTTATTTTTCGTTTTTTTTCTGCAAATTTTTATGTAAAATATAACGCATTTAGTCAGTCAAAATACTATCCACAAAGAAAAAAAAAAGGTAAAAAATTTTTTTTTTTTCTCATAAAAGCTTTTGAGCAATTCCAGATAATCTGCCATATGTACTTTTTTTTTAAGCTCCGATTAAAAAGTCATATGTCATATAGCACAATCGTCTCCAATTACATGTAGATTTACCAGTTTACGAGTTTTGTTATACCCTGTATAGGAAAATTTCATCAAAAAACATACCTCAAAAAAATAAACAGCGGCACAGATCCTTGTGGTCTTTTCATTCTCCGCTGCTTTTCAAGGCAGGATTAAGGGGCCTAGAAAAATATTCATTTTAAAATTTGCGTGTATGATTCACTGTATTTACTACAACTGTACAATACAAATTTTGTATATTGCTTTAGTAAGAAGTCAGCTTGAATATAAACTCGGTCATTTGGTCTCCTTATTACAGGGTTCACGTAAAGAACATTGAAAGAGTCCAACATTCATTTTTGCACTTTATTAATTTTAAATTCAATATTCGACAGTAAACATAAATTATAACTTTTTGAATATACAAACACTAGCCCAAATAGAAGGAATATTAAATGATTTGCTCTTTCTGTTTCAAAGTATTACCCATCTTTTTTTGATTGTTGTCAACTAACAAATTTAATTAGTATACAAGTGCCTGGTCGAGTTACCCGTAGTAATGCACTATTTTACTGTAGCCAATCATCGACCAATTACAGTGCTAACTCACCGATACGAAGAATGCACGCACTGGCTAACAAGTGTACTGAACAATATTGATGTTTTCAACACAAATCTAGTGCATTTTAGGGAACAGTGTCTGGATGCCATCTCTGGCGGTAATGAATAGCTACCTACTGTGTAATCATTTAAAAATGTCTATATTATAAAATAAATAATGATGAAATATATGTAAAATACAAAATTAACTCGATGTACAAGCGGGAAACCAGTGAATCTACATCATATTTGGAGTCGATTTTGAAGAATATTTTTTTTTGATTAGTTATTTTCAGTAGCAGCACCTGTTCTTCCGCTCCTTGCAGACGCGCATGTGGGGGTAGTAGCCGCCGCCGCTGGAGTAGCGCAGGCCGCAGAACTCGCAGCAGTACGGCATCTCGTCCACGTGCTTCGCGGACATGTGCCTGCGCAGTTCGTTGCGGCAATTTGGAAACTCTCCGAGCATACGGATTTTGAAATAATGACATTATAGTTAATTGAATTTTAAAAATGCTTTTGTTTAGACGCGAATATTGAAAAATTTTGAAGTGGGATGAAACATCCCAAAAATGTACGCAAAAATAAATAAAAAATGTTGAAAAAACAGCGTTCATTTCAAAATCTTAAACAATGACGTCATCCTTGTATCTAAGTGTAGTGTTTCCGGTTTCCGTTTTTAAAACCCCCGTAGCCACATTTCAAGAAAGTGGACCGCGTTCCATGGAATTTCAATATGGAATACAATCTACACACAAGCTTCTATAGAAAAAACAAGATGGCCGCCATTCAGTCTCCCTAGAACAGCTGTTAACAGTATATCTGACAGTTGAGTTGACGGTATATTATCTGTGCTCCGGCCGTCCCGCGTCAGTTTGCATAGATTTTTGACAGTTTTGTTACTGGCTGGAGAAATACCACCTACCGCCGCACCGTTATCCACCTGTTTTATGACGTCACTCTTGCAAAAATGACGCACTTAGTACATGGTGGTATTTGGCGCGGTATTTAAAATATGCAACTTTAAAAAATCGTATCTTCATTACTTACTACTTCCCCCTTTTCGCACCCAATGGTGCATAGGGCCACTGCATCGGTACACCAAGTGCAGTGATTATTGATCATTTCATTACATGAAGGTAAGATTGATCAGTCATACGCTTCAGTACCAGTCCAAGGTATCACACATGAAATATTTAATATGAAAATCTCATGTAAATAAATATTTCATGTTGACCCCCTACGGGAATCGAACCCGCGACCTCATGCACGGTAGCCAAATACGCTACCACTGTGCTACGAGGCAGAGACAGTATGTTCATTAAGAACACACAAAAAAAAACTTTTTTTTTTTTTGCTTAGTTAAATAGCACGCTAATAGAAAAAAAAATATTTAGGAAACAGTGGCATTGCTATTTTGGGGTTTTTTGTACACATTGCATACCCACATCTTACAATAGAGTAATGACGCGCAGGCTATAGAGAGGCCCTTTCGCCGTTTCCCATAGAGCGGAAGCGTTGCAAATTTTTGGTTAGCGACAACTTCACTCTGCTGGCGGCCATTATTATTTGTTTGACAACAGACGCGTAACGGTCACTTTCGTCGCTTTGCTAGTAAATAACGTGGATACTTCCTGATTTTAATCATCAAAAACGGCAATGGTGAATTGTAGTATGCTTGGTTGTAGCAGTAAGAGTGTCAAAGGTGTTAAAGGAGTCACATTTCACAGGTAATTGATTTCGATAAATAATTATTTTGATTTACATTGATTTTGGCATATATTGTCCTAACATGGGTATTATTTGTATAAAAACTTTCCTTTTATAAACATATTTACATTATTTACCAGTTTTTCTTAATTTAGGTGATCAATTTGTAAATTAAAGTATGTTTACTGTTGATAGTGACAGTTGATTACTGTCGATATGCCAAGGCCGCATTAGGCATTTGTAAAACATTGGCATTTGTTTTGCTGCAAACTATAGCCAACTTCGTGTTTGACAATCATAGAATGGTTTTTGACCGTTAGGGCCCCTCTATTTTTTTTATTATTATTTTTATTTACTATACAGGGTTATTTTTTAGTCAGTTAACAAAAAAAAAACCCTGAATTCAGTATCGTTAATAGAACCCATTTCAATAAAAAAACATGTCCTTTCTCAAATAAAAAAAAAGAAAAGCGCACCCCAAATAATTCCTCAGAAATAGTAAAGACTTGGTCACCCGTCCGCCCGGCGTACGGCCGAGCGCACCCCCACCGCGCGCACTCCCTCCCTCGTCCAGCTCAACCAGCTGTAAATTGGGTGAGCGTAATTTGTAAAAATTATAGGAATAAAATAATAAATCATGAAAATAAAAAGTACATGTTTTTTTATTGAAATGGGTTCTATAAACGATACTGAATTCAGGGTTTTTTTTTGTTAACTGACTAAAAAATAACCCTGTATACAAGGTGTCCCACGGCCATGCCACACGGAGGGAAAGTAGTAATTAAATATTGAAAATAGGATATTTTGCTTAAATTTTTGATTCCCGGTTGAGGCAGGCGATTTTGAAAAAATCTGTGAATGCAGTTCTACTTAATTTAAAAAATAAAATGATGTCTTCTTTAAGCAAAATATCCTATTTTCAATATTTAATATACTTTCCTCCGTGTGGCATGGCCGTGGGACACCCTGTATATTTTTTTACATAGACTAATATATTATTACATTACACTTAATTTATTTTTTTCCTAACTATTCTTATCCTATCATTATTATTAATTCAATTTAGCCATGATATAATATCTACACTAATATTTCTCACATATATATTTTTTACACTTAGCCCTAAATAACTTTAAATTTTGTTCATTTTTCAATTCATCTGGCATCTCCTCATATATTTTGATGCCCTTAACATGAGACCATTCTGTGACATAGTTTTTCTTTTCTTTTCTAATCTTATATTTTTTGAACCTCTTGTTGAAAAAGTCATTGTTTTTAATTTGTTAATTTAATTAGCAACATTATATTTAATTCTTTAATATTGCCGTAGGGGGCCAACATGAAATATTTATGCTGTGCGGTTTCTTGTGCAAACTGTCCCGTACAAAACAAAAATGTGTGGAATATTTAATGGCCGACGCGACGTTTGGCTGACCTGACAAATAATGTTTTTTATGTAAACGTTTAAGTTGAGTTTAAAAACCTAAAAAACTAAAAACAGTTTTACATTATTAACTATTTAAACAATTTCCTGTGTGAAGACATACGATAATCACTTACGATTGCGCTTATAAAATATACATATTTAGCCTGTCTTTTGACAGACTGTACAGTTTTCTGAACAAGAAACAGTGCATTTTTTGTCCCACATAAAGTGAGGCAACGGACGCATCAATCCTTGGTATCTACTATCATCCGGCTAGGCGTTTCCAAACCACGCTTGCCTATTTTACAAGGCATCAGGTTCTCGGCGTCCCGGACGTCCGCTGTCGACAATCCGTCAGAGTCGACCTGGGAGGATGCGCGGGACTGGCGGCCGATCGCTTGGCTTGGAGGCGGTTTGCGGGATCCATACGCTCCACACAGGCAGCGGATATGGTATGATTAAAATAAAAATAATTACCTTTATATATTTGAACATTCTCATCACATCACCAGACGGGTTGGACACATCCGGTCCGGACACCAAAGCTCTTAGCCTAGAATCAAACAAAAATATAAATAACTTACAAAGTGAAATAAAATTTCTCCCTACGCCATACCACTCTGTCCTAACACACTTTCTTCGCTTCCTCTATGTTCATACATCTTCAATACTCGTACATGATCATGCCATGTCTTTCTCGGCTTCTACGTCAAGGCACACTTGCATTCAAACTTCTTTTAGCCGTTCTTTCATCACTCATTCGCTCCACACGACCGAACCATCGTAAAAGGTTAATTTTGTGGATAATGCTTATCTCAGCCTTGCACTCTGCTCTGATTTGGACATTTGTACACCTATCATACATAGTCTTACCACACATAGATCGCATTTCAACAGCATTCAGTCTACATTCGTCCTTCTTTTTCCAACACCACGCTTCACTACCGACGTGTCCGACGTTGGAGGGTCCGATGCCTTGCAGGGCACCCGCTTGCACAGCGCGGGTTTAAACTGTGAAACCCACAAAGAACTCGAAAGCACATAAGGGTTGGTACCAGAACTCCGTTGTGTACTGCCAATTTTGCTTCTTTCGATAAGTTCTTTTATTTGCCACTATGGATTTCAAGGCACCATTAACGCTGTTTCCGGCACTAACCCTTCTCTCAATGTCCTTAATCTTGTCTTGCCTTCAGCAAATTAACGATCTAGATTTACACTGCCCCTGTACCACTGGATGTGAATAAGGGGATGTATTGTAAAACATATAACACTCACTCTTTCTTGATTTTATATTCCATTTCTATGCACTCCCCGTGTGCTGTGGCCATGTGCTCTATCAGGAGTTTCCGCACGGAGAAAGTGAGCCCGCACTTTTCACACTAAAACAGATCAAAGAAAAATTCGAACAACTCATCCAAAAATAAGTAATCACAACAGAGACAGAGACATGTTATGTTATTACACTAGATCAGTAATTTCAAAGAGAATTGTCCAAATTTTACGTTCCATTTGTGTTTTGCAGTGAAAAAAAGACACACGTCCATTGAGAGGAGCTCACTATGTCTATCTTTCACTAACCAATACATTTGAATCACTTTGTTTCCCTCTAACAAATTTGAATAGGGAATAAGAGAGAAAGGATGATTGATTCTGGTCCAGAATATTTCACAAATGAACATTTCATGCGCTTATTTTTCAGATATTTAAGAACCAAAGTCGTTTTTGACAGCTGGAAATACGATGCTTCCAACGAAAAATACTACAGGTAAATAGAACAGGTGTGATGCAGGAGTTATAAAGGGTTTTTAAATTATCCTATTTTACAAGGCATCAGGTTCTCGGCGTCCTGGTCGTCCACTGTTGACAATTCGTCGGCAGTTTGCGTCAGAGCTGCGGGACGTGGACTTGACTTGGGAGGATGCGCGGGAGCTGGCGGCCGATCGCTCGGCCTGGAGGCAGTTTGTGGATTCCATATGCTCCACATAGGGAGCGGATATGGTATGATGATGATGATGTTATGTAATTAACTCTAGGAAGTGTATATTTTTTTGAAAATTTGTATGGAAACGCTTGTTATAAACGTATAACTCGATATTGCAAATTTAAAAAAAAAAGTTTAAGCGATCGTATCTCGCTTATTCGCAGGCCGATCGACGAACCGCCAGCGCCGGCAGGTTCGTAAATCCACAGAGAAAATGAATTCAAAAGGAAATTAATAAAATATGAAGGTTACCCGATGCAGCAGGGCGTCCTTGGGATGTTTCCGGAGATGGTTCCTTAGACTGGCCTTGTGCCAGGTACCGTACGAGCAGTTTCCACAAGTCAGGTATATTTTCGAAGTGTTCAGCTGCATATGGGACACTAAGTTCTTTCTCTTGTCCGCCGTGTATGGGCAGTCGTTGCATTTGAATAATATACCCTGGAAAAAATCATAGATAAAGACACATCTATGATGCCTGCCGAAAAAAATAAATCTCAGTGATGTCTGCGGAAAAAATAATCTCCATCGATTCTTAAGAGTAGGTACCTACTTACAATCATGATACTCGACATTTTAAAGATTTTACAAGGGTCAAAATCATAGATTTCTTCCATCAGTCCTTCCAGATTCTGCTCAGGCCTCGGTCGCGCGGCTCTGTGGGCCTCCGTAAATTAGGTTTCTGTTTGTTGGGACTATTGATTAATTAATACATGTATTGATTAATCAATGGTTGGGACTTTAGCCAATCAATTAAAGGTGGAACAACCAAAAATCGAGGCGAGGAAGCACCAAAAAGCCCCGCAGGGCTAGCGTTTAACAGTCACACTGTTATCTGCTAGTTTATTCAATAATTTGAAATTTCAACAGAGACGAAAAGTTTGGAAGGTAATGTAGAATGTAGACCTGTCGTTGCCTGGGTTAAGTGGCCACTTGACGTATTACAGCATTCCCCATTTGATTTGATATCCATATCTGCCAATTATCTTTTTTTTTTAAAGAAGCGAAATTGGCAGTACACAACGGAGTTCTGGTACCAACCCTTATGTATGGTAGTGAAGCGTGGTGTTGGAAAAAGAAGTATGAAAGTAGACTGAATGCTGTTGAAATGCCATCTATGTGTGGTAAGACTATGTATGATAGGTGTACAAATGTCCAAATTAGAGCAGAGTGCAAGGCTGAGATAAGCATTATCCACAAAATTAAGAAAGGGCTTTTACGATGGTTTGGTCGTCTGGAGCAAATGAGTGATGAAAGAACGGCTAAAAGAAGTTTAAATGCAAGTGTGCCTGGATGTAGATGCTGAGGAAGGCCGAGAAAGACATGGCATGATGGGAGCAAGGGAAGTGTGCCAGGATAGAGTGGTGTGGCGTTCTATCCTCTACACTATACACACAGGGTGTTATTGGATCCGCGTGACCGACGTCGAGGCAACAGTGATTCTTGATCACTTGTCACATGAAGGCAAGACGATCAGTCTCACGCTTAAGCACCAGTCAAGGTATCACACTACCACGCTACCGCTACATTGCATGGCAGCACAACACGCTACCGCTACATGGCGTGGCAGCACAACACGCTACCGCTACATTGCATGGCAGCACAACACGCTACCGCTACATGGCATGGCAGCACAACACGCTACCGCTACATTGCATGTCAGCACAACACACTACCGCTACATCGCGAGGGCGGCATTGCAAGTTAAGACAATAGATAAAAATATTATTCAAATATATATACCTTAAAATTGAAGTCAGATTTGCTGTCGGATTTCGACGAATTTACTAAATTGTTTTTGATATTAGACCTGTGAACAAATTAAATCTTGTTATAATAATTGTTTATTTTCGCATCATAGTTGATACAGCATAAAAGAAACAAATAGGTTAAGTAAAATCATCATCACCATCATTCCATACCCGCTCCCGAGCGTGAAATATTTATGTGAATTTGACATCTCAACAAAGACGAGAAATTTGGAAGGGAATATGGATATCTAGGCGTTTACAGGGCTTATGACCTGTCATTGGCTGGGTTAAGTGGCCACTTGATGCATTACAACATTCCCCATTTCACCTAGTATTTGATATCCATATCTGCCAATATACAGTAAAATGGCGCGACGCTTCACACGTGAACACTCTCTGTCATCCATTGAGAAAATAGCTAAGCATTTTAGCAGAAACCTTTATGATTGCAAGTGAGATTCTTACGGAATTATATCACCTACTAGGAAACGCCTGAAGATGAATCTTCAATTTGTCATGCTTACAACTTTTACCAGCTAATTTTTATAAACAACATTTTGAGTGGGTCCAAATACTTGTAGACAAAAATGGCAGATATCAAATACTAGGTGAAACGGGGAATGTTGTAATACATCATGTGGCCACTTAACCCAGCCAATGACAGGTCATAAGCCCTGTAAAAACGCTCGAATATCCATATTCCTGAATTCGAAAAAATTCTACCTCATCTCTGTAGGGATATAAAATGAAATATATGTCTTGGGATAAATCCAGATTTGTATACAAGCTTTTGAGGTATTTTAAATGATGTGAATTTACGTACTTATCGGCTTGGCAGATGCTCTGATGATGGTAGAAGTCGCTGGAGTCGGAGAACTTCTTATTACACAATTGGCAAGCCGTATGCGATGGTCCGTGCTTCTTACTATAGTGGTCCATTAAAGTTTGCTTACTAGAAAATGTGGCGCCGCATTTTTCACACTAAAAATTCAAGAAATTCACGAAATAATTAATTATTTTATTTATTTACGGAAAAATCCATTTTAAATACATAGTGAAGTAAAATTGGCAGTTCTGGTACCAACCCTTATGTATGGTAGTGAAGCGTGGTGGAAAAAGAAGGATGAAAGTAGACTGAATGCTGTTGAAATGCCATCTATGTGTGGTAAGACTATGTATGATAGGTGTACAAATGTCCAAATTAGAGCAGAGTGCAAGGCTGAGATAAGCATTATCTACTAAATTAAGGGCTCTTACGATGGTTCGGTCATGTGGAGCGAATGCGTGATGAAAGAACGGCTAAAAGAAGTTTAAATGCAAGTGTGCCTGGATGTAGAAGCCGCGGAAGGCCGAGAAAGACATGGCTTGACCAAGTACGTCAAGTACTTGAAAGTGGTCATGTGATAAGTCGGAATAATCGGCGTATGTGCATGAGAAGATGTATGAATGTAGAGGAAGCAAAGGAAGTCTGTCAGGACAGAGTGGTATGGCGTTCTATTCTCTCTGCCTACCCCTACGGGGAAATTGCGTGATGGTTAGTTAGTTAGATAAATTTTTTTTTTTCACAAACCTCTTCCCATTTTTCATGTTTTCTGAAATGGCATTGTAATCCTGATAGTGAATTTGCATAGAATTCGCAACATGGACACTGCTGATTCGGCCCCTTATCGAAAGCACCTGTGACAAAAATGAGAAAAATCAATATTTAAACAACATTTTGAATGTGTACAAAAACTTGTAGAACAACATTTTGAATGTGTACAAAAACTTGTATAACAACATTTTGAATGTGTACAAATACTTGCACACAGATTACTGTATTATACCTACGCTGGGCTAATATCAAATATAGTTGATAGCCAAATGCTTAAAGATTTTCACAACAGATGTCGCCGGTGAGAAAAATCTCATTAAAAGCGAAACGACGTGTGATAATTCATACTAATAGATGTTCCGAAAATTGTCATATATGGTTTTCAGACGATGGGCAGAATGGGGAATTTTCTAATACGTTAAGCGGCTACATAACCCAGCCAATGACAGGTCATAAGCCCTGCAAACGCCTGGATAATCCACATTCGTTTACAGAGTTTCTACGCTACGCTCATCCACTGTATTCCTAGCCATCACACTTCCTTTTTTACCAAATCATTCACTGTCCAGGCTGCAAGACTATGGAACCATTTACCACGGGATGTAAAAGATGCGCCATTTGATTTGTTTTTAAGAAACGTCTGAAGCATTACTACCTCTCCTCAAACCTCTAAAACATCCTTCATTCATCCTCTTCCCTATCCCTTTCCTTCCTTCCTCTTTTTCATTTCCCCAGTCATATTTTAGTAAGTATATTAATCTTGTAAGTAATGCTATGTAATTTTAAAGCTGTGTCTTTCCACCAATACTCGGTTCAATCAAAATCATCACTAAATAACCGAGGGAAGGTTGGAAGATATTGCTTAGAAGCAATAAGCCCGCCCCTATGTAATTGTACATGAAGTTTTAAATAAATAAATATGGAATGACATTCTTTAGCCTATAGCAGTTTGTTTGTTTGTTACCTGTGGAATGTTTGAGTGCGTGGGCGCCGAGGGAGGCGCGGAGGTCCGTGCGGAACGGGCACAGCTGGCAGGAGAAGGGGCGCAGGCCCCGGTGGCGGAGCGCGTGCGCCTCGCGCTGCTCCAGGTTGTTGGTGGAGAACGAGCACTCCTGGCAGTCGTACAGGTGCTCGCTGGGCATCTGGAAGGCAATCATCAAACACATCGGAACCTCTCATAACGAGTGATAGAGAAATATATAGTACATATGAGGCATATAAATTAATAACAACGATAGCGCAGCGCCACTTCACATTTATTGGACCTAAGATATATAATCAAATGGACACACAAACCAAATTATAAACCGACTTCTCCAAATACAGGGGCGGTGTCGTTAGTTGGATAAGTCTAATGGGTCGTGTATATATTGAAAATGCCTGCAAAAATATAGCTACGTAATTATTTAAATTTGGTATGCAAAAATATTGTTTTGTAACTAACTAACTAACCATCACGCCATTTCCCCGAAGGGGTAGGCAGAGAGGATAGAACGCCACACCACTCCGTCCTGACAGACTTCCTTTGTATCCTCCACATTCATACATCTTCTCATGCACGCACGTCGATCATTTCGACTTCTTACATGCCCACTTTCAAGCACTTGTTTAACTTGATCATGCCATGTCTTTCTCGGCCTTCCTCGACTTCTACATCCAGGCACAGTTGCATCATATATTTTTTTAGCTGTTCTTTCATCATCCATTCGCTCTACATGACCGAACCAACGTAAAAGACCTATCTTAATTTTGTCGATAATGCTTATCTCAGATTGCATTCTGCTCTAATTCAACATTAGTCGCCTATCATACATAGTTTTACCACACATTCGCCTCAAGATCGCATTTCAACTGCATCAATCTACTTTCATCCTTATTTTTCCAACTCCATGCTTCGCTTCCATACATAAGGGTTGGTACCAGAACTCCATTATGAACTGCCAATTTAGCATTTTTGATAAGCACTTATTAGATACTACCGACTTTAAGGCACCATTAATTCTGTTACCGGCACTAACCCTCCTTTCAATGTCCTTGTCCATATTTCCATCCCTAGTGAACATGCTTCCCAGATATACAAATTCTTCCACCTGTTTCAAGCTATCGCCATTTACTACAATCTTACACTTAGTCATATTTTCATTTCTTTCAAAAACCATCACATTCGACTTTTCCACATTCATTAACAGATCACTCTCCTTGCACACATCGTAAACCTTTGTAACCAAGGACTGCAATTCTTCTTCGCTATCAGCAAGAAGCACTGCGTCATCGGCGTACAAAAGGCAACTAACAATCATACCACTCATTCTCGCTCCCCCACGCCCATATTTTTCAACTCTTTCATACATTTATCCATGTATATGTTAAACAACCATAGTGACATCACACATCCCTGTTTGACTCCTTTAGGGATGTCAAACTATTGTTTTGTAAATTCTAAATTTGTGAAATCCAAACTTGGTTCTATTATACTAATTATGTAAATATTCAATTATGTTTAGTACTACAATGTGTTATGTATAATACTACAATGCCCTGACTCGACACGGACTATCTAGTGAGTCGGGGCCAGATCATTGGCATGGGTCTCTACTGATTGAGTCGCCATCCCATTATTGTGATTATATTAAATGTGAAATGTAATAAATAAATATAAAATAAGAAACAAAGGCAGCAGTGTCCACCTGCAGTCGAAGATGAGTTAAATATGCAGTTTTATTTAGAAACTTATATATTTTCTCCATAGAATATTTCTTTATCAAAAAGAAGGCATTAATCCATTTAATTTTAGATTTAAAGTTTTGTTGTTGAAAAAAAATGGCAGAATGGCAAAACTAAACAAACGTTTTTTTTGTGATTACCAGTAATTTAAGATTGTTTCCATATGCCTCATATGTAAAATTGATTTAGAAATATTAATATTAATACTGAAATCAATGTGGATGTTGGAAAACGTATTCATTCATAATTTTCGACACAAAATTGTTGAAAAATACCCAGTAGTACCGCAGATTAAGTAAAATTGCTTAAATTCTTATGAAAATATAGTTTTTGATTTTGTTTTATTAATGGATAGGTAGTATTAATTTAACTAAATACATGATGTTTGATAAAAAATTTGAAAAAAATTAACATATTCTTGTGTTTTTATTTATTTTCTTGTAATTATACAATCTTCTATCTTCTTCTATGCATAGTGTAACCAAACTCGTGGTACAACCTGAAAACTGATGAATCTACATCGTATTTGGGAGACGATTGTGTAATATGACTTGAAAACACAAAAGTTTTCATAAGTATGGCAGATTAAGTCGAATTGCTCAAATTCTTATTAAAACGTGTTTTTTAATTTTGCTTTCTTTATGGATGGTATTAATTTGGGTAAAAACATGATATTTGAAAAAAAAATATCGGAAAAATTGTTTTACTTCGAACTCAATTTTCTCAAAAACTATGGGTCAAATAAAAAAAAAAAAATCTTTTAAAATCGATTCCAAATATTATGTAGATTTTTAATTGTATGCGTTTTTTATTGTTAAAATCGTACTGAAAAAACCCATAATTTGAGCTTTTTTCAAACAACATGATGTATACATACTTAGGTATATGCTATCGTTCTCAATTGGATTTCCAAATAAAACAAATAATTTGGTCCTGGTGTTAAAAATATCAGACTTCTGAGTGCAGAGAACAGGTGTCTTAGAAGAATATTAGGTGTGCGGTGGTCTGACTGTGTAAGGAACACAGAGGTGAGGCAACCCAACCTGCGGTATCTACTGTCATCCGGCGAAGGCGTTTCCCCATATACTACGCACGACTGTTGGGTGTAAATTCCAGATTTGTGAGAAAATATTTACTCAAAGATTGTATTACTTACATTTCTTAACGGTGATCCTCTATGGGTCTCCAAATGGGTGTCAAATTCACTTCTAGTTTTTAATTTTTCAATGCAGAGTCTGAAAAAGAAGGTATATTTTAATGTGGTCTTCAATCTTAACCTTCGTGTCCCGATGATATGTATTTACTACAACTCGACTCTAAACAGGGTTAATGGTGCTTTAAAATCGATAGTGGCAAATAAAAACTTATCGAAATAAGCTAAATTGGCAGTACACAAAGGAGTTCTAGTACCAACCCTTATGTATGGTAGTGAAGCGTGGTGTTGGAAAAAGAAGGATGAACGTAGACTGAATGCTGTTGAAATGCGATCTATGTGTGGTAAGACTATGTATGATAGGTGTACAAATGTCCAAATTAGAGCAGAGTGCAAGGCTGAGATAAGCATTATCCACAAAATTAACCTTTTACGATGGTTCGGTCATGTGGAGAGAATGAGTGATGAAAGAACGGCTAAAAGAAGTTTGAATACAAGTTTGCCTAATTTAATATAGATTTCTCGCTGTCAATAAATCCGGAATTATATTTTGAAATCTGGCCTCAGCCTTATCGGATGTCTGCTGTACCTGCACTGGTAGTACCACGCGGGTTTCTTGACCGGACAGCGCGTCTCGTGCTTGGTGCGAGTCTGCGCGTCCTGGAAGTCCGTCCCGCACCAGTGGCACGGGAACTCGCACACGTCTGAGTGCCGCTCCGTCGTGTGCCGCGCGAGGCTCTCGCTGTCCACGCACACAGCGCCGCACATCCCACACACCGTCACCTTCTTCTGGAAAACAAATGCGAGTCAAAATAAGAAAATTAATTGAGCATTAAAGACGATTTAGCACGGGATGTGAAAGATGCACCCTCCTTATTTGTTTTTAAGAAACCTCTGAAGCATTACTACCTCTCCTCAGACCTTTAAAACATCCTTCATTCATCCTTTTACCTATCCCTTTCCTTCCTTCCTCTTTTCCATTTCCCCAGTCATATTTTAGTGTATTAATCTTGTAAATAATGCTAGGTACAATAAATGATTATCACTAAAATAACCAAGCCTTTCAGAGAAATAACCAAGCCTTTCACAATCATTTCAGAGAACGATATAGCACTTCTACTACTGGAAAAATTACAAAAATGTTCTTCCCCACATTAGCCGATGCAGCTTTCTTCCGTAATCATCATGAAACATCCTTCGAGCTGACGCAGATGTTTACTGGCCACGGAGTTATGAGAAGTTATCTTAAGAGGTTTAAAATAAGAGATGACGATTTTTGCTTGTGCGATGACAGCTCTTCTCAAAGTGTTGAGCATCTGCTTTTTCACTGTCCGATTTTCAGCTTACAACGGTACAGTCTTGAATGTGAATGCAGTAGGCGCAACTTGTCAATGACAGATGTTTCCTCAATTATGAAAAGCAAACACGCACCATTACTCATGAACTTCATGACAATGGTGGCCAAACAGATCAAGGCATTGAACCAGGGACAGTAAAATGAATAATTAAAAGTGTCGACCAACAGAATCAAAACACCTCTCTGAATTCTCGAAGCCTTGTACTTAACATGTAAGGCTTTCTTATTCAGCAACTCAAAAAAAAACAAAATAAAAAAAAAAAATAACCAAGCCAACCTTTGTACACTTGCTATGTAATTGTACATAAGGTTTTAAATTAAAAAATAAAGACAAAATTACGAAAGGGCTTCTACGATGGTTCGGTCATGTAGAGCAAATGAACGATGAAAGAAATTGTAAAAAAAGTTACATGAGAAGAATTATCTTACTTTTAAATTATTTATTTATCTAAAACTAACTAACTAACCATCACGCCATTTCTCCGTAGGGGTAGGCAGAGGACAGAACGCCATACCACTCTGTCCTGACAGACTTCCCTTGCTTCCTCTACATTCATACATCTTCTCATGCACATACGCCGATTATTCCGACTTTTCACATGACCACTTTCAAGTACTTGACGTACTTGGTCATGCCAGGTTGTCTTTCTCGGCCTTCCGTGGCTTTTACATCCAGGCACACTTGCATTTAAACTTCTTTTAGCCGTTCTTTCATCACTCATTCGCTCCACATGACCAGACCATCGTAAAAGGTTAATTTTGTGGATAATGCTTATCTCAGCCTTGCACTCTGCTCTAATTTCGACATTTGTACACCTATTTATTTATCTCCTTTTACAAATAAATTATTTTAAAAGTATGCAAGTCAAATAATAAAAAAAAATCATAAAATCTACTCCAAATATGATGTAGATTCTTTGGTGTCCCGCTTGTGCATTGAGTTTTGTTACTCCATGTATTCTAAGGAACACAGAGATGAGGCTACCGTCATCCGGCGAAGGCGTTTCGGCTGGCTAGGCCATATACTACGCACGCCTCCCGAGAATCGCCACCACGCTTGCCTATTTTACAAGGCATCAGGTTCTCGGCGTCCACTAAATAATGATCGGGGTAGAAACTAACATACCCTACCACTGTTAATTTGGGCCGACTCTGGTTGGTTAGGGCGATGGAAACAATGACAATTATAATACATAAGCCGAGACGGTGGTAGGGGTACAATGAAAGCATTTGTTTGCGTACATAATCGTAAATTTATCCGTATTTTTATCACACTAACAATCTTAAAATCGCGGTTCAGCTTGTTGAAAAGATCGGTAGAGTTGTCTGGACTGAAAAAAGACTCAATAGTCTTTGAAGCAGTCTAGGGAATGGGTGGGGCTTTCATTGTTGACAATTCGTCAGCATTTGCGTCAGAGCTGCAGGACGCAGGCTTGACTTGGGAAGATGCACAGGAACTAGCGGCCGATCGGATATGGTAGGATGATGATGATGTATTTTATAATTACCTCCTCCAATTCGCAATCAGGAAATAGGATTTTCTCATCTACTAAGTCCGAATCGAATCTTTCGTTTTTTATAGCGCTCAATTTCACATTGTCCAGGGAATCGAAATGATCATTGTCCGTGTAATCGGCGATCTCGTTAGTAGAATCGCACTGGTCAACTTCAAGGACGCTTGGTATGATTTCAATGGAGTCGAATTTGTCCAGCAACTTCGACGTTTCCTTCAGCGAGTTTTTGAAAATCTTTGCGCTCTTTCTGCATCTCGTTCTGAAATCATACAAAATCGATTTAATTTTTTTTAAAAAAGAACAAAAGTAGAACGCTTTTGAATTTGTGTATCTGGGTCTTCGAACAAGAATTTCAGAGAACTGACATTCCATACTACCGTGTCTGAGGTGTCTAGTTACCCACTACGTCATCACTAGACATCTACATCACAAGTTTCATGTATAGGCCTAAGTGCTGGAGTCTATAGACGGTTGAATTTGATGAAAAAAGGTGTTATGAAATAAACCCTAGGAAACGTATATTTTTGGAAAATTTGTATGGAAACGCCCCTTCTAGTTAATTCTCAGGGAACAAAGCCGTGAGGCAACGGACGCAGCAACCCTCGATAACTACTGTCATCCAGCGGAGGCGTTTTAGCTGGCTAGGACATATACTAAACAAACACAGATTATGTCCATCAAGCAGATCTTTGCAAAGGTGATATTAATATTTGCATATAAAAAATACTCTACAGAACCAAATGATATACCTCAAATTAGACACAAAACTAGGAACACAACTATGCAGCTTCATAAACCTCCAAAAATCCACACTACCTTTGGCCAAAGGAGCCTTGTCTATTACTCGAGTAAAGTGTACAACCTACTCCCATTGTCCATCAGAACACTCGACAAACACTCAGCATACAAAGTAGCCATAACAACATGGATTGTGGAGGTGGGTCGTGCACAGTTGGAGGAATGGATCAGGCCAAGTAGATAGTCAGGGGGTTTTTGATTTTAAATTAAGACCACATACTTACTTTTATCTGTATGATTTAAAAAAAAAAAAAATGTATTGATGTTGGGTTACTTAAATTAAGATTTTATGTAGAATATACCCATTATATAAACAATGTAAAATGTTTCCCTCGGCACGGGTTATCCCAGTGAGGGAACATTATTATTATATATATTTTTAAAGAAAAAACACTATGTACACAAGTCCAAATAAATAAATAAAAATAAAATACTACGTATGCCGCCACCATGCTTGCCTATTTTACAAGGCATCAGGTTCTCAACATTTGGCTGGAATTTGCCAAATATTTTTAGAAAATTTGTGTGGAAGCGCCTCTTCTAATGAATTCTCGTTTGAAGATCTGGGTAGTATGTTAGAGATGGAAATATGGAGCAAGATATTGAAAGGAGGGTTAGTGCCGGTAACAGAGTTGATGGCGCCTTAACTGTCTTACGCACACAAACATGCGTGACACGCACACTTTGATTGCCATTCTGAGCTATCCCCTATCACATACGCACTTGAGAAGAAAAAAAATTCCTAGCTAAAATCTACAATCTGCCTAATCTTTGAGTGCCATGCACGAGGTCGATAAGAAATATTTATTTGAATGAATGATTGAATTTATTTGGGCTCATTACAATGGTATTCATAAATCATTTTCATTTATAAGACATCCCACATTCACTTGCTTTAAACATCATTGGAAGAGCGACGGAAGAGAGGGGATTTAATTGAAACTTACAAGATACTAAATGATTACTACGACTGCCCCTGCACGAGATGTATCAGCTGAATCCCAACACCAACCTACGGGACCACAACTGGAAGCTCTATCCTCCCCAGTTCCACCTCAACCCCAAGGGAAACTTCCTTCCCAGTAGGGTGGAACAAGTTGGCAGGCCTAGTTGTCCACTCCACTACGGTCAGTAGATGCAGAAGGCAGACAAGAAGCAGTACACAAGATATAGCACCAGCAACCTGCCTAATAACTGTTAACATATCTTTAGCGAAATTATTATAGTTGTGTTTTGTTACCTGAATTGCATGGCTTTAGAAAGCGAATGGTAACACTTGGCGCAAATCCCTCCTGGCAATCCATCTTTCTTTCTAACCGAGAGACCGGTGCAGATCTTCAGTCTTCTCGACAAATCCCTGTGTAGACTTGACGCCTTCGGATACTCGAAGATATTCTCCAACTTGTCCTTGCGCATACAGACACGACAGACACGCCCGAAATCCGAAGGACTTACAAGAGACATTCTTATTCTGGCGATCTACGCCATGAATTTCGTTATTTTAATCTAAAAACATCATAATATCACCGCTCTAAAATATTGCACTCGATCTGACACTGTTTGACATTTTGACAGATTGACAGAAGCCATAGATGAAATGTATATCATGGAAATTTTGGTTTGGAGCGCGTTCGAATTTTAAAAGCTATCGTGGTGATCCGATCATCGTGACCACAATATAATATTACACGCTTCGGAATAAAAAGCATTTTGATGTTTCTAAATAATTTATAAAAGTAAAATAGCGAGGTTCAAAGCTTCGTTTTAAAATTAGGACAATTATTTTACAATGAACAATAAATGCGTACTTTTTTCATACTTCAACTGTAAATTTACGAAAAGTCGGAGTAATCGGCGTATTTGCATGAGAAGATGTATGGATATAGAGGAAGCAAAGGAAGTCTGTCAGGACAGAGTGGTATGGCGTTTCTATCCTCTCTGCCTACCCCTACGGGGAAATGGCGTGATGGTTAGTTAGTTAGTTAGTTAGTTAATGCGGAAGAAGCAAAAAAAAGTGTGGCAGGACAGAGTGGAGTGACGTTCTATCCTCTCTGTCTACGTATGAGGGAAAATGGCGTAATAGTTAACTAAGTTTTGTAAAAAAACATTAATCAATGATACTGTGACAAAAATAATTTATTGCTAAAATTTATGAAATTTCGAATTCAAAAATGAAAAAATTGACAGCTTCAAGGTCATTCGGTTCAATCTCACACACTGACTCTACCGATTATGATAATAATACGGTGAAATGGCGCGACGTTTCAATGACAGATAATAAGCCCTGTAAACGCCTAGATATCCATATTCCCTTCCAAACTTCTCGTCTCTGTTGATATGTCAATTGTAATTTAATACTAGCCCGTAATGGGTGAAATTCAGTTTTTGTCTACAAGTATTTGGACAAATAATTATTATTAATTAATATTGCATTCAATGTACGTATAACAAATAGAAATCTGTAAAACCGGAAGAGACATGCTAGAACGCCCGCGCCCTTCCATAATGCGTTTGAATTATTCAAAAATAGAACAGAACACGAATAAAAAAAAAGTCAGGCCCTTCAAATTAATTTAGAAGGCCCGCGGCCATTCGAAACTTGAATTCCTAGCTTTACCGGATCTTTAACCCTTTACTGGGCTGTGAAAAATAATATTATTAAAAAACTTACTCTAAAAGTGTACTAACATTTAAGAAATCGAGCTAAAACATTCATTGCATTTGATTTACTTTGCATTCCAGATTGATGAAGATACAGCGAACAAAATTTGGGGACCGCGCTTTTGCAGTTGCGGGCCCTATGGCTTAAAATGCTCTACCGCCGGAAGTGCGCAACAGTGAGAATGAAGTGATACTTCGAAGGAAACTTAAAACCTAAGCATGGACGACCAAAACGCCGAGAACCTGATGCCTTGTAAAATAGGCAAGCATGGTGGCGGCTCTCGGGAGGCATGCGTAGTATATGGGGAAACGCCTTCGCCGGATGACAGTAGATACCAAGGGTTGCCGTGTCCGGCAATCACACAGGCTTGAGAAAAATCACTTTTCTTACTTTTTTATTTACGGAAAAATCCATTTTAAAATACAGAGTTAAGCATAAAAGGGATAACAAGCAGTAAAAATGAGTGACAGAACATTAAATCGGTGAAGCTAAGACAGTTAAAATAAAATGTGGACACACTCAAGACAGGATCGGGTCTACTTCAGTGATTGTTTAAATCTTGATAGACTTACACCGAACAAGTCCAGATCCCGTCTTGAGTTTACAATACGACACAATCGAGACAATGGGGCATGAAAACCATAGTTAGTTTTTGTGGTGACTAAGGAACAGCACGTCATTATTTCTCAACCTACGGACTGGAATACAGAAAGTCACGCGAGTCAGTAAAGATGGTGCATCTATCATGCCATTTAGCAATTTAAATGTAATCAATGTTAGATCTACGCTTTTGTATCAAACGAGTAGAAACTTCTACAAATACATCTGTCTCCCTCACACAACTTGAAATCAACGTAAGTTAAAAATTTCTCCTTTTTACCCAATTTTCTATACCACGAAGGCGTCGCGTGATCGTCTTGAAAAATAAAATCGAATAAAAACCGTGAATAAGTAAAAAAACGATTTTGTTTGTATGGGTTGGATGAATTTTGTGAGGCATTTCTTCGATCGTTTTTGCGCGGGTTCCTCGTTTTACCGGTTGTTGTGACGCCTCGGTATTGAGACAGACAGAAGATTCAAAATGGCCGACGTGTTTTGACGTTTAGTATCAAAAAGTGAAAAGAAAAATATATAATATTTTAACTGCCCAATTTAGAAAAAAGAAGCTTCGAAAAAGAGTTTAAGAGAAGTGGCATTCCATACTTATGCTATCGTGCCTAGTGACGTCATAGGATTACGCAGTGAGTGACGTAGTGGGTAAAGAACGGCTAGACATAAGTAGTTTTTTCAAGTATTGGATGTCACTTCTCTGAAAGGCTTTTCGAAGTTTACATCTACGATCTACATAATACATGCTGTAACAAAGTATCTTTGCCTTTCTACAAGAAGCTAATCTTAAACGCAATACTTTAATTTTATAGACAAATACGCATATAGAATCCAGTAAGAAATACAAACATAAATATTCTTGTCTTTCTAGTATCGAAATACCTACATTTTAGTAGGCGACAGATAGTAGGCGACGTAGGCGAGGTTAGCTCTGAAGTGGGCGCATCGAAAACCGGCATTTTACATCTGAACTCATCCAATTTATACAATTTTACAATCTGAAATAATTCCAAAATCATATTAAACTCACCGCGTATAAATTACCCGCGTAAATTTATTAAAAAACCCACTTCATTTGCTATAGATCGCCGGCGCAATTTTTTATAAATTAATAACGCAAAAAATAGCCTAAAAGTGTATAAATAACAATTAATTTGTGTTAAATTTATTTAACAAAATATAACGATTATTTTTAACATTACGGTAGATTTTTAAACCTGCAGTTAAGTTGTTTTACAAGCAGTTTAACTTTCTAAAATCGTACTTACATAATTTATGTGACATTTTTATTTCTGTTTTCGATGATTCGAAGTTGATTTTACAAGAATATTTCAGCCGGAGTCGCTAATCAAAGGTTAGTACATTTTTCTAATATTTTAATGTATATATTTTTGTATGTGTAAGAAAAAAAATGGTTATAAAGGATTTTAAATTTAATATACCTACATGTCTTTACCTGTAAGCTGAAATGTGTCACTTTTTGGTAATTTCTAGCATATGAGTGATGAAAGAACGGCTAAAAGAAGTTTAAATGCAAGTGTGCCTGGATGTAGAAGCCGCGGAAGGCCGAAAAAGACAACCTGGCCAAGTACAAGTACTTGAAAGTGGACATGTGAAAAGTCGGAATAATCGGCGTATTATGTGCATGAGAAGATGTATGAATGTAGAGGAAGCAAAGGAAGTATGTCAAGACAGAGTGGTATGGCGTTCTATCTCTCTCTGCCTACCCCTACGGGGAAATGGCGTGATGGTTAGTTAGTTAGTTAGATACACTTAGTAAATGATATATTAGTCTACGGTGAATTAGGTCGCGGGTTCAATTCCCGTAGGGAGTCAATATGATATATTCATTTACATGTGATTTTGTTTTACTTGACCATGCCATGTCTTTCTCGGCCTTCCTCGACTTCTACATCCAGGCACATCGCATCATATATTTTTTTAGCCGTTCTTTCATCATCCATTCGCTCCACGCTACCGAACTATCGTAAGAGACTTTGCTTAATTTTGTCGATAATGTTTATCTCAGCCGTCTGAGATGTGAGATTTGACTTGCTTACTTGATTTGATTTGACTTGATTTGACAAGTGCGCCTGGATGTAGAAGCCGCGGAAGGCCGAGAAAGACAACCTGGCATGACCAAGTACGTCAACTGGACATGTGAAATGTCGGAATAATCGGCGTATGTGCATGAGAAGATGTATGAATGTAGAGGAAGCAAGGGAAGTATGTCAGGACATAGTGGCGTTCTATCCTCTCTGCCTACCCCTACGGGAAAATAGCGTGATGGTTAGTTAGTTAAGTTATCATTCGTAATTACAAAGTTCGCTTGCCAGAAAATGCAGTGTGGTATCTTCTTCCACATAAGAACTTCGTTAAAATTGTTAGTTTTCGACTTGGGTTTCGCAGTAAGCAGCTTGCGGTGAGCTCCTGACGTCCTTGATGCTCAGCGAGTCCCGCACGAGCGGTCTTGTCACACCGCAGGGGGTCAACTTACCGTGTCACGTGACACGGCTGTCTGTTACTACCTACCACTTTCCCTTATCCGCACCCAACGGTGCATAGGGCACTGCATCGGTACACCAAGTGCAGTGTATATTGATCGTTGTATTACATTAATTATTTTAAGATGATCAGTCTTACGCTCCAATGAAAGCCCCACCCTTTCCCTAGACTGCTTTAAAGACTATTGAGTCTTTTTTCAGTCCAGCCAACTCTACCGATTTTTTCAACAATCTAAACCGTGATTTTAAGATTGTTAGTGTGATAAAAATACGGATGAATTTACGTTATGTACGTGAACAAATGCTTTCATTGTACCCCTACCACTGTCTCGGCTTATGTATTATAATTGTCATTGTTTCCATCACCCAAACCAACCAGAGTCGGCCCAAATTAACAGTCAGTGGTAGGGTGATGTTAGTTTCTACCCCGATCATTATGTATTAGTAATTACAACCACCCGTGTGGAGACCGGTATCCCGCCTCGCCAGGCCCCCATCCCAGACATTCACCCGTGCATCCGCGGTCAGGGTCTCAATGGAGGGGTGATTAGGGAAAAGAGGGGAGGGACAGAACACATGTGTGCATCTCACACTATCTCCACTCTCCAGTCTTACGCTCCAGTACAAATACATTGAAATATTTTTTTTGCCTTCAAACAAGAATCCACGAGAAGGGGCGTTTCCATACAAATTTTCTAAAAATATACGCTCAACCAACTAACCATCCCGCCATTTCTCCGAAGCGGTAGACAGAGAGGATAGAACGCCACACCACTCTGTCCTGGCACACTTCTCTTGCTTCCTACGCATTCACACATCCTCTCATGCGCGCACGTCGATTATTCCGACTTCTTACATGCCCACTTGTTTTACTTGATCATGCCATGTCTTTCTCGGCCTTCCTCGATTTCTACATCCAGGCACAGTCGCATCATGTATTTTTTTAGCCGTTCTTTCATCATCCATTCGCTCTACAAATAAATATACGCTTCCTTGAGTTAATTTCATATAACACCATTTATTATCAAATTCCTCCGTCTAAAGACTCCAGCACTTAGGCCAATACACATAACGTGTGACGTAGATTTCTAGTGATGACGTAGATGCCTATTGATGACGTAGTGAGTGGGTAACTAGACACCTCAGACACGGTAGTATTTTTCATGTATGTAAAAAATTTACGATGTCATATGAATTTTCTAGCGCGGTTTGAAATAGCACTTTTTCAAATCGCTCGCGAAATCCTCCATTTGGCGCGCATGCGGTGTGACGTCACAGCAATATGGGCGCTCACTACGGAATGAATTTCACGCCTTTCACGGTGGACGGGAATTACGTCATTAGCCAATAACGGGCGTTAAAAATCATTCGTATTTTCGTGTTTTTAAAACATAAATTTATAAATGAAAACAACATTTTTGATCATTGTGTTTTATATCGTTGGAATTGTAAAAATATACTTTAAGGATATTCATGCTATCGGGAAGAACCCTATTCTTGTTCAGACTATTTTTGTGATTTCCTAAAAGTTGACTTTTTTGAGTTAGCACAGTTTGTAACTCACGGTGCGATAATGTATTATTTATAAACGAGGCCACTATCGACTGAAGGACTTTTTAGAAAAAGGTTATCAACTAAATAATTGAAGTCGTGAAAACACAAGAGACCATGTCCACTTTTGTGAAAAAGTGAGTCGAGTGTAAGGTTAAAAAAAGTAAACAACATTTTGAGTGTGTCCAAATACTTGTAGACAAGAACTGGATTTCCCCCATTACGGGCTAATAATTACAATTTGACATCTCAACAGAGACGAGAAGTTTGGAGGGGAATATGGAAATCAAGACGTTTACAGGGCTTATAGCATAACAAATTAAAGATTCATCTTCAGGCGTTTCCTAGTAGGTGATATAATTCGGTAAGAATCTCACTTGCAATCATAAAGGTTTCTGCTAAAATGCTTAGCTATTTTCTCAATGGATGACAGAGAGTGTTCACATGTGAAGCGTCGCGCCATTTTACTGTATATTGGCAGATATGGATATCAAATACTAGGTGAACTGGGGAATGTTGTAATGGCCACTTAACCCAGCCAATGACAGGTCATAAGCCCTGTAAACGCCTAGATATCCATATTTCCTTCCAAACTTCTCGTCTCTGTTGAGATGTCAAATTAAAAAAAGTATGCTTTTTTAAGAAAATAATAGACCATGTCAGAAAAAAACTCTTTTAGTCATAACTAACTAACCATCACGCCATTTCTCCGTAGGGGTAGGCAGAGAGGATAGAACGCCATACCACTCTGTCCTGACAGACTTCCTTTGCTTCCTCTACATTCATACATCTTCTCATGCACATACGCCGATTATTCCAACTTTTCACATGACCACTTTCAAGTACTCGACGTACGACGCGGCTTCTACATCCAGGCACACTTGCATTTAAACTTCTTTTAGCCGTTCTTTCATCACTCATTCGCTCCACATGACCAAACCATCGTAAAAGCCCCTTCTTAATTTTGTGGATAATGCTTATCTCAGCCTTGCACTCTGCTCTAATTTGGACATTTGTACACCTATCATACATAGTCTTACCACACATAGATCGCATTTCAACAGCTTCAGTCTACTTTCATCCTTCTTTTTCCAACACCACGCTTCACTACCATACATAAGGGATACATTATGTAAATATTTTTACTACCTCTGACGCAAACTGCCGACGAATTGTCAATAGTGGACGACCAGGACGCCGAGAACCTGATGCCTTGTAAGATAGGCGAGCATGGTGGTGGCTCTCGGGAGGCGTGCGTAGTATATGGGGAAACGCCTTCGCCGGATGACAGTAGATACCAAGGGTTGCTGGGTCTACCAAAATGTTGTTAAAAAGAAATATTTCACGTTGACTATTGGAATCGAACCCGCTATTATTAATCTATGTAGGTAGACATTGATAAAGTTTATTAAGTTTGCCCTCCAGACGAATCATGATAATGCATTAATTTATTATACATATTGCACGCGATAATTACGAGAATAGATTATGTAACATTCCTAATTAACACTTTATAATTGTAATTGGAACTGATAATATAATAATATAACATGTTTTTGTATCAACATCATATCATTTGTACATTCGGCACGCGTATGGCGCGAGGCCGGAGCGAAAAAAACGTTTTTATCCATTGACCTGTTCAGAGGATACTCCGCCACGTGACCCGCGGCCGCTTCCCATACAAACGTATTCCTAAATGGACTAAACTGGCATTTGTGCACGTTTTGTTCCGTAAAAGGAAGTATCTAGAACTAATAGATTGCTTAGTGGGGTAGTCCCCGGGGGGACTTGGTGTGCCTTCGCAGGGGCGGCCCGTCCCGGGCTGTTTGTGTGTGCGTGCGTGGAGGTCTCAAATTATATCCCATCCCTCAACTCAATTGTATTGTGTCTTGTAAGGATAGGATAATCTTTGGATAGGTATTGTGATAAGGTACGGCAGGGGACGTATGAAAAAGTGTCTGCCAGATAGGATGATAGGATGAGATGCACACATGCGTTCTGTCCCCTCCCCTCTTTTCCCTAATCACCCTCCATTGAGACCCTGACCGCGGATGCACGGGTGGATGTCTGGGATGCGGGCCCTGGCGAGGCAGTATGCCGGACGGGTGGTAGTAATTACTAATAAATAATGATCGGGGTAGAAACTAGCATTACCCTACTACTGTTAATTTGGGCCGACTCTGGTTGGTTTGGGTGATGGAAACAATGACAATTATAATACATAAGCCGAGACGGTGGTAGGGGTACAATGAAAGCATTTGTTCGCGTACATAACGTAAATTCATCCGTATTTTTATCACACTAACAATCTTAAAATCGCGGTTTAGATTGTTGAAAAAATCGGAAGAGTTGGCTGGACTGAAAAAAGACTCAATAGTCTTTAAAGCAGTCTAGGGAAAGGGTGGGGCTTTCAAAACCTATTCCTCGATTTTCTCCCTAGAATTTAACGTTTCAGCCATAATTTTTTCAGACATTTTAGATATCGACCAGATGCGTGTTTGCATTTATCTTATTTTTTAATATTTTATTTGTCAAAGGAGATTTCTTGCAATTTGGGTAAGTTGAACTTAAGAAATGGGCTTCTTATTATGAATAGACTAAATACCACTTTTTTCCTTTAACCACACATAGTTGGTAGACCAACTTGGACGATAATATGGAAAGCTTTAAAAAAAACAATGGTTTTCTTTTCAAAGTTTCAACGCTCGTATCTCGCTTATTAAACACCCGATCGACAAGCGGATAGCACCGATAGTTTCACATTTCCATGCTCTAATAGTCTGCATTCACACAAAAAAGTCAAACAATTTTTTTACACCTGTTTCAATAGAACTTATTGATGTTGTTTTATCGTACGATCATCGCCTATCACGCAAGCGATGTATGGCAAATTAGTATGCATTGAGTCATTTGATTTGGTCCGAGAATTATTTCTTATTAAAATATGTTAAATTCACCGAAAACAGGCGAGTTATGTATGTATTAAATTGTATATATATATGTATACAAGACATTAATACACACAGAGTAAAGCGCACACAATAATAGATAAGTTATGCATGTGTTAGTGTGGCGTGATCGCTATAGGGAAATTTATAGGAAGATTAAAAAATACGTATGCTTTCATTGTTAATAGGTATAGCTAATAATGTGAATAAGTTATTCGTTTTTAATACTTCCCTTACGGAGACTTTCGGTACAAAAAGAGATTCCGCGCGCTCCGGAGATACAATGAAAGCCCCACCCTTTCCCTAGACTGCTTTAAAAACTATTGAGTCTTTTTTCAGTCCAGCCAACTCTACCGATTTTTTCAACAAGCTAAACCGCGATTTTAAGATTGTTATTGTGATAAAAATACGGATGAATTTACGATTCATACGTACGCGAACAAATGCTTTCATTGTACCTCTACCACTGTCTCGGCTTATGTATTATAATTGTCATTGTTTCCATCACCCAAACCAACCAGAGTCGGCCCAAATTAACAGTGGTAGGGTATCTTAGTTTCTACCCCGATCATTATTTATTAGTAATTACAACCACCCGTGTGGAGACCGGTATCCCGCCTCGCCAGGCCCCCCATCCCAGACATCCACCCGTGCATCCGCGGTCAGGGTCTCAATGGAGGGGGGATTATGGAAAAGAGGGGAGGGGACAGAACGCATGTGTGCATCTCACACTATCATCCTGTCTGGACAGGGTCCGCGGTCAGGGTCTCAATGAGATAAATGTATTTTGTACACCTTCGAACCGTTTGTATTCTCATCGGGAATCAAACCCGTAACCTCCTTATCGTGAGTCCGGCGTCTAAGCCATTAGGCTGCGGAGGCCGCCACCATACAACACATTCATCGCGCCAAATATTTTATTGAAAACACAATAAAAAATAATTTGTTAAGATATTTCTGTCCAACCTTGTAACACTGAGGAGATAGCTGAAACCGAAATAGTACTAACATTGGTTGAGAGCGTGATCCTCACATCGTATCGGGAGGACAAGATTACATTTTAGAAGAATTACACAACGGAGTTCTGGTACCAACCCTTATGTATGGTAGTGAAGCGTGGTGTTGGAAAAAGAAGGATGAAAGTAGACTGAATGCTGTTGAAATGCTATGTGTAGTAAAACTATGTATGACAGGTGTACAAATGTCCAAATTAGAGCAGAGTGCAAGGCTGAGATAAGCATTATCCACAAAATTAACCTTTTACGATGGTTTGGTCGTGTGGAGCGAATGAGTGATGAAAGAACGGCTAAAAGAAGTTGAAATTCAAGTGCGCCTGGATGTAGAAGCCGAGGAAGGCCGAGAAAGACAACCTGGCATGACCAAGTACATGTGAAATGTCGGAATAATCGGCGTAAGTGCATGAGAAGATGTATGAATGTAGAGGCAGCAAAGTAAGTATGTCAGGACAGTGGTATGGCGTTCTTTCCTCTCTGCCTACCCCTACGGGGAAATGGCGTGATAGTTAGTTATTAGGCTTTTGAATACGGTATATTTTGAAAAGTATTAATAATTTTATTCGTGTTGTACATAATAAAACTCGCGGTACAACCCGAAAACTGGTGAATCTACATCATATTATTTGGAATCGAATGCGTAATATGACCTAAAACTGAGTTTTAAAAAAAAAACTCTCATTAATGCTTTCATAAGTACCTACAGGTTAAACTGCCGATTAAGTAAAATTGCACAAATTCTTATTAAAACGGTGTTTTTTAATTTGTTTTCTTTATGGATAGTATTAATTTGACTAAATAGATTTTTGAAAATAATTTGTAAAAATTTATCAACAAAAAAAAAACCAACCAAACAAAATGTATTACAACATTCCCCATTTCACCTAGTATTTGATATCCATATCTGCCAATACACAGTAAAATGGCGCGACGCTTCACATGTGAACACTCTCTGTCATCCGCTGAGAAAAAAGCTAAGCATTTTAGCAGAAACCTTTATGATTGCAAGTGAGATTCTTACCGAATTATATCACCTACTAGGAAACGCCTGAAGATGACTCTTCAATTTGTTATGCTTATTACTTTTACCAGCTCTCACTTGCAATCTCACTTGCAATAATAAAGATTTCTGCTAAAATGCTTAGCAATTTTCTCAATGGATGACAGAGAGTGTTCACATGTGAAGCGTCGCGCCATTTTACTGTATATTGGCAGATATAAATATCAAATACTAGGTGAAATGGGGAATGTTGTGATACATCAAGTGGCCACTTAACCCAGCCAATGACAGGTCATACGCCCTGTAAACGCCTAGATATCCATATTCCCTAGCAAACTTCTCGTCTCTGTTGAGATGTCAAATTGTAATCTAGTTTTTGTCTACGACGCACTCAAAATGTTGTTATAAATATCTACTTAAGCTTTTACATTAAAAAAACATTAAGTGTCTGGTCAGACAAAGGTTGAGCTCTACATTTAAAATATCCATTCAGTTTTCGCTTTATACGGTACAGAAAACTGCACAACGCCCCGTATAAAGTCACCTGATTTACGATTATATACATGTATAATTAAAGATGATTATTTATTTTATTAGCTGCTCTCAAATCCTTGAGTATTAAGGATATATTTTTAGAATTATACATTAATTGCTATCTCTATACAGCAGTAATGATGCATAACAGCATCGCTAGACCAAATAAAAACATCATAACATAATCTGTTTTATTTTCTAACTTATCAAAAACAAGATATAATAATTATTATTGAGATCGTGTACAGCAAAGTGAAGATAGGTGTATTATCATCATGATCATACCATATCCGCTCCCTATGTGGAGCATATGGAATCCACAAACTGCCTCCAGGCCAAGCGATCGGCCGCCAGCTCCCGTGCATGCTCCCAAGTCAAGTCTACATCCCGCAGCTCTGACGCAAACTGCCGACGGATTATCAACAGCGGACGACCGTAGCTCAATCTATCAAGATAACTATCGACGTAGTTAAAAACGTGCTAACGCTAACGATTTGACCGATCACAATGAAAATACGTTCTATACCACGTTCGCCGAGCCGAGCATTGCCGATCTGAGCCGAGCGGAGCCGATGCACGCGATATCGCGGCCGTACGTCAAACGTCAAATCAGCGCACTTGTCGGATTGTTTATTATGTCGACTGCTTTTATCAATATTTGGCTTGTCGAAAACCGGCTAAATGCAATACGGCACTCGAGAAAGATTGAATGAAGATATGTGCGAATAAAAGATATATCTCGGGAAATGGCTCGCGACTAGAAGCGCTCGTTTAATAATCCCGATCGAAAACTTTTAACGCGTGTTCCATTGTGATCGCGAAAACGTTAAACATCCATGGGTAAGAAATCGTTATCACGTCGCTTATTACCGAGTCGATAGTGATCTGTGATCGAGCAACAGGACGCCGAGAACCTGATGCCTTGTAAAATAGGCAAGCATGGTGGCGGCTCTCTAGTATATGGGGAAACGCCTTCGCCGGATGACAGTAGATACCGCGGGTTGGGTTGCTCACCTCTGTGTTCCTTACACAGTCAGACCACCGCACACCTAATATTCTCCTAAGGGACCTATTCTCTGCACTCAGAAGTCTGCTATCTTGGACCCTGGTTAGGTGCCACGATTTGCAGCCATAGAGGAGAACAGGTGTGATGCAGGCGGATTTTGTTTTAACCGAGTGAACATAATAGAAATAGACGCGAATCCTACCATAATAATAATGACCCGTTTTGGCGGGAAATCGCTATTACGATATTAAAAAATAATTACTGACATAATTATGATTTTAAAAAATGTAAAAAAAATCGTACCTAAGATTTAAAAATTGTCCCGTGTCCATTGACAAATACGTTACATTAGTTAAGTGTGAAGTGATGTTATTATAAATATTATTAACTTCATTTTATTTTCTCGTAAATTGTCAATGCATTTATTAAACTGGGGTCAAATAACACAGATAAAATAATATAGAAAACATAGATAATTAGCTAAGTTCAGTTAAGTGTGAAGTGTTGTTATTACAATTTTCTTTTTTTTTTAAAAATATTTATTTATTTAATATATTATCTAATTTACAAAGCTTCCTCACCAATAAAAAAGACAAGCACTTGTGCAGCGTTTCTTAACCTCGGGTCGCGACCCAAATACGGGTCGCGAGGGGTTTTGGGATTGGTCGCGGAAAATCTCAAAAAAGTGACAAAATATAGAATTTAAAAAATATTTTCAATATCGAATATTTTTAAATTTTGATCAATAGGTAGATCGATGTGTCACATCACTAATTTTATCTCAATAGGCACTAGCGAACTACCATAAAATATACCTAATATTGACAGCAACATGTTTGTAGCACACACACGCTACTTCAAAACTGGCGGACCTAGTAGGACCGCCTCGCTGGGCCGTTCACCCGTAGATCCCAGTTGGCTTCCCGGTCGTAAGTCGGGAAACCGCCCTCCCAGACAGCACACTATCGACTATTAGTATGCCGTCGGAAGGTGGGAGCCTCGCCAAGTCAACCTTGCTAGTTCTGAAAAGAACCACACACCCCGTCCGGGCAGCGTAGCAAGGCGAAGCGCGCGCTCTGGTAAAGCTAACGATCTATTGGCCCGGATAAGGGCCTCACACTCCCGTCCGAGTAGAATAATAGATCGCAGTATTACCGGAGCTTGGTGAGAATCCCGGGATGACGTCAGCGAAGGGAAGGCGCGGCGGAGAGAAATAAAACACGTGTTCTCACGACAGAGCATTAGCTCAGACTGCCCGTATATTTAAAAAATGGCACATATATATACTCTTAGCCTATACGCGCGCGCCGCCGCAGTGCGCATGGCCGATTTGGGAGTGGGGGTCGGGTGCCGCTTGGCCCCGCCCCCATCCAAAGCCGAGCGTTTCGCAGTATAGTCGGCCGCCGCGCGCGTATGCATTCTTTGGCCCCACTACGGGACGCGGGTTTTTTTTGGTTGTTCATGGGGCCGGCCCGTCATCATTTAGGAGCAGAGGGATTAGGGGGCCGGTGTGTGCCGGACGGTTTGAGGGGACGATACCCTTTCCTCCCTTGCGGGTGGGCCCCGGGTGAACGCGGGGCCCCCGGCAAAACCCCCGGGGAGGCCGGGTCCCAAAATTTTTAGGGCCAATTTTTTTTTCCTTGATTTTTTGGCCCCGGCGGGGGGACCC